>BNST01001869.1:0-275061 GCA_019650275.1 Xylocarpus granatum | reverse complement strand
AATTTACAATATTGTCAAAATGACTATGTAAAGGTTTTATTATTATTGCTATTGAATTTCTTTTGCTAGTTTGTTTTATCTAATCTTGTAGCTGTATTACTAGGTTTTTGACCCTATTTGTGAAATGAAGTGTGAATGTAGTGTTTGCGGATTTGTAGTTGTATAAATAAACAAATTTGGACTAAAATCTAACCAAATTGTCTGAGTGATACATAGAGGTAACTATATTGCTACAATCTGTTGGGATGTGCATGGTTTTTTGGATATGCAACCTTAAGGTATCTCATTTGGAATTACACTTATATGTATATTTGTTCATTGATTATATTAAAACAGATAATCTAAACAAATGAGATTGTGTTCACTTGTAACGAATCATAAATAGTGAAACAATTGTTAATGTTACAATAATGTGAAAGTTTTATTACAAAATATTCTAATCACCTTGTAATTCCACACATATGTGAGGCAACTGAAAGTCCATTAGGTGTCAGACATGGCTGTTGTGTTCTCAAGTTTCAGTTGCCAAAATTTTAATTGAAGTGTGCTACAAATCATTTTTATGTGCATGTGTATGAATTTATTGATCTGAAGTGTCCACCACCTAAAACTTGTGCAAGTAAAGGTTTCGTTATGCTTTGCTTTCCTTAGAAATTGAATCTGAAAGTTGGTGATTTATGAGCAGGGGATGAACCCAAGTCACAGAATAAGCATCTTGTTTCTATTGTGGTTTTGTTTGATGGTACCATGTTTTATTTAATTTTGTTAGGAAACAAAAGTATGTTATTAGAATTAGATGGATAAGATAGAAAAGTGAATTGGAGGTCCACAAGGCAGCTAAAATAGCCCTATAAAAGCTACAATCGACTATACAAAAATAAAACCAGCAAATCTGTACCCCGAACAATATACTCTCATCAGAATTTACAAAAATGAAAGGAGCCCCAATAAAGAATAGTAACATGAGACCCTTCCCAGTTGAGATTGATGGAGGGGAGAGAAGTGTCTTCATCCTTAGGGATAGAGGCCCAAAGAGAAGCAAAATAGCGAATTTTATTAACCTAATGACTTGTAATACAGCAAGAACTGCACATTTATAAAAATTTTCTGACTAGGTAAAAGAAAAAGAAATAGAGGGGTGGTGAGAGTTCTTATTTTGCTTCTTTTGCACATTTATAAAAACTCTTACTAGGGAAAAGAAAATGAAGACTTCATTGCTGGAGGGTGGTTATGAAATGTTCTGATTTTTCTTCTTAGCTAGAATTTTTGCTTCTTAGCTAGATTATACATTTATAAAAGCTTTCCTACTAGGGAAAACAAAATGAAGACTTCATTGTTTGAGGGTGGTTATGTGAGTTCTGATTTTGCTTCTCATAGACTTCTTTACCATCGGCTAATGAACTAAGAGTATATGAACATTCTTCTTTCTTCACTTTTCCTTGTAATCTTGTTTAATTTTAGTGGAAGGGGATGAGAAACGTTCTCTTTGGATTCAAGAGCCCTGTGCCTTTGCTAATGACATGCATTTATGTCTTGAATATTGAGCAAATCCAAGCACAGTCATATTTAGTTGTTGAGTTAAGTCTGAAGGATTCTGTTTGGTTTGGCTCAGTTTTGACCTGTTCTGGTGAGTATTTGGTTTATTAAGTAAAAAGATAGAAAGTTCTGTTTGGATTTTGGTTTGAACTGCAAAAGTAAAAACGAACCATGAAAGACAAATTTTTAAGTTTCTTTCTAGTATACATGTGGCAACCATTTAGAGAAGGTTGTGTGGACTTAACATAGTGCTGCCCATATATTTCCTCTACTATTAAAAGCAAAGCTAATTTTGCATTTTGAAGGACCACAGTAGCTGCTCTACTCTTTTCACTCCTTCCCACTGGAACCTATTGCATCTCTCATCTCATGTGATCTCACTTCCTAGGGGCCTCAACGGGATAGCCATTTTTCTGTCATTGACTGTTGGTCATCGATGTTAGTCCCTGCTCATCGTATAAAAGTCTATTAACATGTTCTCTTTGTTTATTTATTTATTTTATATTGTATTGTTTATTTACCAAAATATTTTTTTAGATTTCCATTCTGCTCATATGGAAATAACTTTGATTGCTGGCTTGCACATAAAGCATAGATCTTTAAGGAGTGATGATCTTTAAGGAATGATGATGGAGATATTTAATTTTCTTCTAAATTATATATATAGTTCCTTCATTAAGTAAATATTTGCTTTAAAAACTCCAACAATGCTGTTGATTTTGTTGTAAAATTTATTAGATGTTACATATTTTACTTTTAAATAATAATAGATTTTCAATAGGTACATAAAGTTATCTAACCAATCTTGTGCTACTCAGTTTTGTTCAATATTCACATTGTTTATTTTTTAACTTAGCGATAAATTGCTTACTGACAATCATTCATAAGTAATTGAAATACTATATGATGTTTAAATGCCACCCACTCGCGCCCCACAGTACATCAAAATGACGCAATGGTTCAATTATCCCTAAACAAAAGCCCTAATTTAGAAGCTTGAGCTGACTAAACTGTTTCAATTCATTTCAACTCCTTTTATAATTTTTGTCTGTTTGGTTCAGTTTGCTCTATATGAAAGCTGCAGCAAACCATGGTACAAGCTGACAAATGATCACCCCTGGTCATATTCGCTGGGCAGTTGAGGGGGTGTGGAACTGCTGTTGCTAAAAAATAAGATATATAATGAACTATATTTTGATTGTTGCAAAAGTTGTTTTTTTATTATTTTTTATTCTCTAATTTGCACTTTTTTAATACATTTTGTGAAAAGAAAAATATAAAGCTTTGATGCATTCTTCAACATATGCATAAGAAGACTATGTGCACAAGTTTGTTGTATACTGAATTTATCCAATCCTTTGTTCTTTTAGGTTCAAGGCAGATGAGGAGAGGACACCCGTTTACCGTATTGTTGAGGAAACATTTCCTCATCTTCTCAATATATTTAACAGGCTCGTACAGATTGGCAACCCATCACTGGAAGTAGCAGATTTGATCAAGCTTATTTGCAAAATATTCTGGTCATCTATATATGTAAGTTCATGCTACCTTCTTTTATTAAGTTTTTTATGCTCTATTTTGCATTTTAGGTGAGGTATTAAAGTGTGCATTTATGTTTATTATGTAAAAACACATTTCCTTTCTGATATTACTTCTATCTGGCTCTCATTTTGTATATGTATTATGGGTTCAAAATGTCTTTCCTTTTTTTCTGCATTTATTTTTAAGGATAAACTTGTAATTTGATTGTGAATGACTTGCATTCTGCCACTGTTATACCTATTACATGGCACAAGCTGTGCCTTTATTTAAGATACTCTTTTTTGAATGCTCACTGTTGTTTGAATAAGCATATTTGTACTTGCATCTACAGTTATTTGAATTAGTTTAAGAAAATGTGCCTCTAATAAATTCCTTCTTCAGTTTTTTCTTATTAAATTGTTTATAAACATCATAGTGAGTTCTGGAAATTGTTCTCACTTTGTCTGGGTAAAATAAAGTCTTTTGCTTCTCTTATTGTAGCGTAAGCAGTAATGTTCTGACGTAGTTTGTTCATATTTTATCAATGTTGCTGCTTATTCGTTTTATGTTGTGAAAATATTTCAGTGCAGTTTCATCTTTTTGAGCAACTCTTGATGTGCTTAACATATTTTATCAATGAGAATCAAGTTTTATCAATGTGAATCAAGTTTGAATTTACAGATTATTATCTAGTTTTATATTTTTTTTCTTTTCAGTTGGAAATACCAAAACAGCTTTTAGATCCAAACGTGTTCAATGCTTGGATGATTCTTTTCTTAAATGTTTTGGAGAGGCCTGTTCCCATCGAAGGTGAACCTGCTGATCCTGAGCTAAGAAAATCATGGGGTTGGTGGAAGGTGAAGAAATGGACGGTTCACATATTGAACAGGTTATACACTAGGTAATTTCTTTAATTTGAAATGAATTTTGAGTAATTAGTGTAAACCTTGCAGCATGATGTTTATTTCTGATTGGTCATGGTCATTCAAACACCTATATTGTGTTTTAGGTTTGGAGATCTGAAACTTCAAAAACCCGAAATCAGAGCTTTTGCCCAAATGTTTCAGAAGAATTATGCTGGGAAGATCTTGGAGTGCCACTTAAATCTGTTGAATAGAATCCGTGTTGGTGGCTATTTACCTGACAGAGTTACCAATCTTATTCTTCAATATCTAAGCAACAGGTATGCATTATTGTTCCAATATATTATATATTTCTACTGCTATTTTATTTTTCTCCTCTGCAGACAATCTTTCATGGAAAAATTAATTATCAGTGAATGGTGCTATGTTTATAGTTGTCCTCAATTAAAATTGGTTATCTTCAAAAGGGCATGTTTGGCCATACTTTAAGGCTATAATCTGGGTAACTGAACAGTTAAGTCATGCTTTTAATGTGCAATGTTTTAAGGAAGGATAGTTCTGAATATGTGCTTTTTCTGCATGAGTTTGCGTATCACATTCTTGGACTTCAATTATGAATGTTTGAGCTTTTATGTTTTGTTTAGATATTTCATGTGTATGTGTTCTTGGTTGGTTGTTCAACTTGCCAAAAATTGTTAATTTTAATTTCTTGATATATCCACAAATAAGTGATCAATGTTGAGGCCAATATGAATGTATTGATTTATGGGTATTAGAAAATAGTCAATTCAATGATCAGATTCTCTCAAATGTTTTCCCTTTGGTCATTAGGATAGTGGGAAAAGTAGAGCACCAAAAAGTAGGTGGAAAAAAAGGCGTATGCTTTGGATGCAACTCTTTGCAATGTGTAAAATCAACATTGGACTGGAAACTTTCTGCACTGTTTCCCAAAATATGGGGGTGTCGGATTGTTGCATGGCTGCATTAGAGAATCATCAGGAATAATTTGAAGGGGCCTTGGATAAAAAATTGCTGAATGTGGGTTTCAGGATTTTTGTTGGCATATGACAACTAATCTAATTCTACATAAATGTCTGCATTTGTAACCTAGATTCATTTCTTTCTTTGTAATGCAAAACCCGAATAAATCAAATAGGAATCGGATTTGATCAGTTTTTTTGACTATCTAAAGACTGATTTTGTCATGTAGCTTGCTATAAAATCTGTCCTTGCAATTGTAACATTATGTATTTCTCTTCTATTTCTTTTGACTAGATTTTTTTTATGCTTTTCTGTAACGATTGATTCTTTAGTCTTTTCTATAATTGTACGAGTATATTTCGTTTACATTGGAATGGACGGAGGATTTCTAGCTCTACAAGGGCACATTCGATATTGTATTACAATTGCTATTTTCATAAAATAAAAATAAAAATGGGATTTTGATTTAATGTTTTCAGAATTCAGAATGCTTTTGGTAAAATTTCCTGACAGTGGTAGCATGAAAATGAGAACTGTAAAATGAGTTCATTATAGACATCAAAAATTTCGTTACTAAATAGCATGTAATAGTTAATATTTTGAGCATTTAAATTTAATTGTTATTATTTATTTATAAGAGCGGTCGAGAGAGAAAGAGAGAGAGAGTCATTTTCCAAGGACAATGAGAACATCAAAAAGTTGTCTTACACTTTATAACTGAAAAAGAGAATCATGTAGCTTGTGTTTTATGACTACTGTTGTTGAAAAATGTTTACTAAAACATACTGCATTTTTTCGAAAACAAATGAAATGCCCTTTGTAATTCAATACTGAACAGACCCTAAATTTTTCAAATTGTGGAATCTAGAAGTCCCTTTGAGGGGAAAAAAAGGAATTTGGTTTGATTTATGATGCTTTTATCCAAAATGTGGTTTGACAAGTTTTGCATCTTTCCTTCAAGCTCATGCACTTTATGAATCTATTTATTGTTGAATCATTTAATTATGTCATGCATTGCTACTTCTGTTATAGTGTTGTTAGTAATACTCTTAAGGGAACAAAATCTTTTTAACTGTTAATTTTACTCTTTTTTTTCTTTTTCAGTGTTTCAAAGAATAGTATGTACACTTTGCTGCAACCACGACTTGATATCCTCCTTTTTGAAATAGTTTTTCCCCTTATGTGCTTCAATGACAATGACCAAAAGCTTTGGGATGAAGATCCACATGAGTATGTGAGAAAGGGCTATGGTGAGTTTTTTGAAATCTGCTTTAATTTGCTTGAAAGCCTTGGTTTGGAAAGGTAGTATGGATATTCCATTGCCTCACTGCAGATATCATCGAAGATTTATATAGTCCCAGAACTGCATCCATGGATTTTGTTAGTGAGTTGGTTAGAAAACGTGGAAAAGAGAATCTTCAAAAGTTCATTCAATTCATTGTGGGAATTTTTAACAGGTATTCTTCCACATTTCAGGTTGGGTCTACCATGTGGCCTAGTATTATTGAAAGCTTTAATCATCTTTTTTATTTTTGGACTGTTGTTCTTGATCAGGTATGATGAAGCACCATTGGAATATAAACCATATCGACAGAAAGATGGTGCACTGCTTGCTATTGGAGCTCTTTGTGACAAATTGAAACAAACTGAACCCTACAAATCTGAACTGGAGCGCATGTTGGTGCAACATGTTTTCCCTGAGTTTAGCAGTTCTGTTGGTCACCTCAGAGCCAAGGTTTGATGCCGTGCAATGCTCAAGTGTTATGCTGGGATATTCTCTTATTTTCTTTTATTAGCATACTCGGTTAAAATACACTTTCTCTGTATGGTTTGTATTGATATGGATGTTGAATGTTTATCACTACTGCAACAGGATTCTTCACTACTGCAACAGGATTCTTTTGACTTGAGCTGTTTAACTTTGTGGAAAACACACTGACTTATGATTTGGCATAATTTTGGATGCCAAGAAAGGGTGAATACTTTTATTACTGAAGGCCATGTCTTATTTAGTCCTATGTGTTGCATACAGTGTTGGGGATCTTTATTTTTAAGCTGTCTGGAAAAGGAGTCCAGGATCTGCTAATTAATGGCGGTTTTTCTAAACCTCTTCCTTGACAGATCTTTGTTCTCTTTTAACCCACTCATTTCACATGAATAGTTTTGTGCATCTCTTGTCCATTGAGTCTAGATGTTAATGATGGAATGTTTATATTTTAACACTTATTGAAATTTAAGGTTGACATCGTAGCGATTGAAATTGCTATTAGTCTGTGGGATGAAATTGTTTGAAGGCCTATTTATTACAAATAATGAAACTATTATACCCATTTTTGGTATATCATTTTGCTGTCTTCATTTGAAAGAAATGGCATTGTCCAGATGGCAATCATAAGTTTGTAATGCAACAATTAGAAGAATGCAAGGCTGAGGTTGTTGCAGTTGCGATGGTGATACAGTCAATGACGACAAAAATATGCCTTAGTCTTCTGCATTTTTATAAATGATGCTATGTTTTCATTTAAGCTTCATGTCATGTTGCTGTCTCAGAAGGAAATACATTAATAGATCGATTCATCATATCTACTTGCTTAGTTTGTGCATGCAATTTTTTCTTGAAAATCTTCTCTCCAGAAGAAGCTCATGCCATCTAATGGCTTGGTCAAGATTACATGAATGTAAAGCATGAAGGTGTTGCACAGTAAAATAATAGTATTGGACGAAAAGAAACAATGGGAGCAGATATTTTTGGCTCATTCAATGTTTGATGGAGTTTACATTCTGACTTGTTATTGATGCTTCCATTTCCGAGTCTCTAAAAATAAAAAAACTGCAGCCATTTCCATTCTCTTGGTTTGTTATCACCCTATCATATCCTTGTTGCTAATGTATTTGTTTATTAATCTGCCATGTTATCCCTAATTTTGGTCAGTGGTTGTATTTTTTACAACCCTGGTTTTTCTTATTAAGGTTATTTGGGTTGTGGATGATAAGATCTTTTGTGCAAGTTCTTCTGCTGAAAATTGTATGAAGAGTTATCTGCATTCTCTTACTTTTTGTGTCCTGAACATTAGGCGGCATGGGTTGCTGGACAGTACGCCCATATCAACTTCTCAGATCAGATCAATTTTCGTAAAGCATTGCACAGTGTGGTATCCGGTTTGCGCGATCAAGAACTACCTGTTCGTGTCGATTCAGTATTTGCATTACGGTCATTTGTTGAAGCTTGCAGAGGTATGTAGCTATTAATTGCTAGTGTGTGTTTGCTCTCCTGTATTTTTGTGGTTTGTTGTATCCTCCTCCTGTTAAAAATGAAGCAGTACCTGACAAAAAATTCTGTCCACCATTCAGATTTGAACGAGATTCGTCCGATCCTTCCTCAACTTCTTGATGGTAAATTTCATCTAAACTTCACTCTTTACTACTAACAGACTTTATTTTGTTCCTGTAAAATCTTGTGCAGTGCTTGTTTGTTAGAGGTTCCTTGATTATTTGTTCCCACTTTATTTTGTTGTTGGAAAATCTTGTGCAGTGCTTGTTGTTTTTCTTTTATTAGTTGTTCACTGAGAGTCATGATCTTTCTCATTGCAGAGTTTTTCAAACTTATGAATGAGGTTGAGAATGAGGATCTGGTCTTCACTTTAGAGACCATAGTTGACAAATTTGGGGAGGAAATGGCGCCATATGCTCTGGGATTATGCCAGAATCTGGTATTTCATGCTTTCATCATTTCTCAGATAGTTTTACAGGCAGTCATATTTGGGACTTTCCTTGTTGGCTTTGTTTTCAGGCAGCTGCATTTTGGAGGTGTATCAACACTGCGGAAGGTGATGAGGATGCTGATGATCCTGGTGCTCTGGCTGCAGTGGGTTGTCTGCGAGCTATAAGCACAATTCTTGAATCCGTTAGCAGGCTTCCCCACCTTTTTGTCCAAATTGAGCCAACATTGCTTCCAATTATGCGTAGAATGTTGACAACTGATGGCCAAGGTAATTATATTACAGTTAGCCTGCTCCTTTAGCATCTTTTTTGTCCTCCCTAATTTTTTTTCTTTGTCTGCCAGCCTTACTTTGTATATTTAGTATTTTTCCTGTCAATTTAGTACTCAAGTTAAGTTGAGCGGTTAGAAACTTTGGTTTGTGAACAAGAGGTTAAGGTCTGAGTTGAGGAGTTTATTGGTGCCAACCACTATTCCCTCACTCCCCCTGCTGTTTGATGGCCTAAGAAACGAGTGAACTTCTATTAAATATAATAGTGATTGCAGAAGGGGGGACAAAATTTACAACACAAATGGAGTACAATCTCCCCAAGAGACCTGAAGGGTAAAAAAAAACTATACAAAATTTATAGCTCAACTCTGCTCCTCAGGTCAACAAAAGAACTGAGAAATTCTGTTGGCACAAAAGCAGTCTCATTAATTACTCTTATTGCTGCTTCCCTGTTAATAATGCTGGAAAAGAAACAGGCATATAAATTCCAAGGATTTAGAAGCACAAAGAGACAATTAAACCTAACTCTACCCTTAATTGCAAAGAGATGACTAATCTTTTCCTTCAAACCATCCATAATTCTTTTGTTTTTCTCTATCACGATCCAAAAGTAGCCATGAATGCTCAGATGACTAATCTTTTCCTTCAAACCATCCATAATTCTTTTGTTTTTGTCCATCATGATCCAAAAGATAGTCATCACTGCTCAGTCCCATAACACTTGAGCTTTGCATCTTACCTGCAGAAGCAGTAACTGGGCAGAAGAGCGTTGCAGAAATAGATGATCTAAATTTTCTAAAACTTTATTGCACATAATACTACTTGTAAGAGAGAGATGGATCCTTGGGCTTCTTTTGTGCACCAAGTTATTGGTATTGAGTTTTCCATGGACAATGGAGCAAAGCAACTTCTTCACTTTAGAAGGAACTTTAGCCATTGCAGATCAATCTGAAGGCTCAAATAAAGAAATATTTGTGTCATCAATGAGGCTATGAAAGAAGGATTTAGCAGAAGAGATATCTGATTTTTCTCGGGTCCGTGCTACTCTATCTGCCCTAACGTTATTGAAGTTAACACACAGTATGATCCCAAGGAGATAGGTACTATCAACAACCTTCTTGACTACTGAGGTTGTAGGGTTGGGTAGTAGCACCCTCTTAAGAACTCGGTGAACTTAATAAGGCAAAGGGATGTTGTGTATTTCAGGGGAAAAGAGGCAAAGAAGTTTAAATAGTTTACTATTCATTTGATTTTATACTAGTGTTATACTAATTCATTTGATTTTATTTTAGTATTTTCGCCTTTTTCTGGTGGATAGGAGAACCAATAATGAGATCATGAACAGTATTACAGTTTAAATCTTGTTTGTTGTTTGTTACATTTTCTAATGAATATGGAAAATGATGTTCTATTATTTTTCTCATTCTGTCTCACATTTGTCTCTCTAAATATAACTGAAATATTTTCTCTGTTTTCAATTTTAGATTGTAGTTCAGAGAGCATATTCAAATTCTAAAACAACAAATATAGTACATTTTTATTTAGATAAATTTCTAAAGTACAATTCCAAGATCAATACAGGCTAATCTTTCAATTTTTTTTCTTTGAAGAAGTTAAGGATAATAACTAGAAGAAATCCTCTACTATATGAAAGAATGAAAAAGTGCTTTCGTTGTGGAATAAGAAGCCTTTGTATATTAATTCATGTATTTAATATATTTGGGGATATTACAGCAGTATCCAAGTATTGAGGTACACAAGTCAAAGCAATACTTTTTTAATTTTAAAATTTTAAATTCGGTCCACATAATTTTTTTGCGTACTCTTCAATTTCTTGATTTATTTTATAGTTTATGTCTTTTCATAATTGCTATAAAATAAACTTTTTGGCAAATTTACCCTGGAGTGATTCCTTAATCAGATAAAAAGAATGAAGGAAAAAAAAGAAGAAAGCAAACAATTGCTTTAATTGATAGTGGATCTACCAAGTTTTCTTTATATTTCCATTTGTTGACAGTGTTGAAACTTCTGCAAGATATGGCCACAATTTGAAACTTAGGCAAGCCAATTGATAATTGCTACTTTATGTTGAAGTTATAGAATTGGTCATAAATGGCTTGTTCCTTTGTGCTAGGGAGGAGCACCATTGTGTAGGAAATAAATAAGTCCACTAAGCTGGAATTAATAAGCAGATTTTATTGTTCCAAACAGATTGTAGTGTGAAACATTTCCAAAAATATTTTAACAAAAATGAATCATAAAGAGAAAACTGTTGCCTCTATTATATGAAATTACTTCGGATGAGTTGCAAATTGATCTTGCCAGCGAGTTACTGAAAAATTTATAGTTTTAATATATTGGTTGAATTTGATTTGGTTCTGGTTGACTTATCTTTGGTTTGTTCTACAGAGGTTTTCGAAGAAGTTTTGGAGATTGTATCATACATGACCTTCTTTTCTCCTACAATATCTTTGGATATGTGGAGCCTTTGGCCTTTGATGATGGAAGCATTGGCAGATTGGGCTATTGATTTCTTTCCAAGTAAGATTGGCTTCTGTTGCAATGACTTTTCTTTTGTCATTAGATGGATATATTTGCTAATATTGTTGTTTCAATAACTGTTAGCTAAATTATTTGTTTGTAGCGCACTGAGGTAGGCATACTGAAAATGGTACCAGTTCATCAGTGTATGTGTTAATGTAATAGTATTTAACAGAATTGTTAGAAATGGTGAGACAATGTGTCGTAAATAATTGGAATGTTGTTGTATCTACCCCTTGTTGAGGTACATTCTGCTGCTCTCTTTTCTGTCTGTTGATGCAATTCAGTGGGAGTCAATAATTTATGTCAGTTACCAGAGCAAATTAATTAGGAAGCTTACTTGAATAATAATGATTTTAAATATGCAGCTTTCAAAGTCATTAGTCAAGCTCATTGGAATTGAAACTACTCTAGGAAAAAGTACTTTGAACATCATTATTATGTTTCCTTCAATACGGAAAGCTTGTACTTTCTGAATGTTAGAATCATTATCAACTGTTATTTTTTAAACATAAATGAAAATAGAAATCTTAAAAATATGAGGTTATGTTGGTTGAAATATTTTAAAATTTTTATTTTCAATAAATTTTATCTTATGTAATGATAATATTTTTGTTATTTAAATTAATTTGATTGGTCTTAATTTTTTGAAGGATTACTGAATTCAACCTTGTTATTTTTATCATTAAAAATGTTCATAATTAATATTGTTTAGCAAATTGATAAAGGAGAGTAAGAGGAAGAAGAATGTTGGAGACGTGTTTCAGAATTCAAGTGAATCATCAAAAAGTTGTATTCTACTCTTTAACAAAAAAGTGGAGAAAAATGTTTTCCATATAATTTTTATGAAAACACTTACTGAACACGTATCATGCTGTTTTCAGAAAATAAAATAGAAAATGGGGCTTGCAAAATTTTATTGAATAGGCCTTGATTTGTATTAATTTGTGTTCCCTTGTGCAGATGGCCCAATTCATGTTTTCCAATGATCTGTTGTCCCTATCTTTAGTGCCAAGTTTTGTGCATCTTTGCTAGAATTTCGAAATTTAGATCTCCCATAACTGGCTGCTCATGGATTTTATCTTTATGCAGATATTTTGGTTCCATTGGACAATTATATATCTAGGGGCACTGTGCATTTCCTAACTAGCAAGGAACCAGATTACCAGCAAAGCCTTTGGAACATGATTTCATCTGTGGGCCTTTTCGACTAACAAGCTTTCTATTCAAATTTTACTTTGCTGAATTGAGCAAGAACTTATTTATTTCAAAATATGATTTTGTAAGCGTCTCCATTTTTTTTTCTAACCTATCTTTTCATTCATGTACTTTTTCTTTTCAACTGTAGGTCATGAGAGACAAAAATTTGGAGGATGGTGATATTGAGGCAGCTCCAAAGCTCATTGAAGTAGTTTTTCAGAACTGTAAAGGGCAGGTGGATCAATGGATTGAGCCATATTTGAGAATCACGGTTGAGCGGTTGCGTCGAACTGAGAAATCATATTTGAAATGTCTTCTCATGCAAGTGGTAAGTTTTCAGGTTTTAGCTAATTCTGCTCAGAATAGATTATTGTAGTCCTTTATTCTTGAGGATTGTTTCGTCTTATGCATTTATGAATGCTTTCACTTCTGATTTCTTTTATTCTCTGCTTATAATTTAGATGCCTTCTCGCCTGAAGTGATACCACTTTCACAACCCACTATTCACCCTGCTAGTGCAATTAGATATAAATCATTTTCTTATTTATGGGCCTAGGAGGTGCCTGGTTAAGTGAAATATGCAATAATTCTGAGATTAAATTCTTCTGCATTGTTCATGAATAATTTCTCTGGCACTTTGGAATTGTTTCCTTATTTATCAAATTTATGTATATCTACCATTGGATTTCCTTCAGTGATCATGGACATAATTTAACTTAAGTTCTGTCCATGATAATTAAAATTTCATAAAAGAAAAAAAAGTGATGGATTAAAGCTGCCCCTGCCTTTTCTGGGATGATGTTAACGGTAGATGTAACAATGTTTAGTCTCTCTAAGAGAAGACCATGATGGTCCTTGTAAATGAACAAGTTTATATCGGCACCTACTTGTTAGGAGACATCTGAATCATACAATTATATCAGCTCATACTTGTTAGGAGACATTCTGAATTGTATAAGTGTCTCCTTTTGGTTCTTTTGTGCAGATAGCCGATGCTCTATACTACAACTCATCTTTGACACTTAGCATATTGCACAAACTTGGTGTTGCAGCAGAAGTATTTAATCTTTGGTTTCAGATGTTACAAGAAGTTAAAAAGAATGGTGTACTAGCTAATTTTAAAAGGTGATTGGACGAGTTCTACTGTTTTCTTCTCCACCCATCCTATTCATACCTCATCTATCTCTCTTTAGTTTGAACTTTTTACATTGGCAAAAGTCTGAATGTGTTATTTTAATGATCTTGGTGATGAAGGGAACATGATAAGAAAGTTTGCTGCTTGGGATTGACATCCCTACTTGCACTTCCTGAGGATCAATTGCCCGGGGAGGCTTTGGGGCGTGTTTTCAGGGCTACTCTTGATCTTCTAATTGCATACAAGGATCAAGTTGCAGGTTTTTCTCTCATTGTTCTATCTTATATATATAATAATAATAATAATAATAAAGAAATACAAAAATAAAATTTTAAAAAAATTCTGCATATTGTGACCTTAAATTGACAGAGGCTGCAAAGGAGGAAGAGGCTGAAGATGATGATGATATGGATGGTTACCCAACAGATGATGAAGATGATGATGGTGATGCATCTGACAAGGAAATGGGTGTCGATGTTGAGGATGGCGATGAAGCTGACAGCATTAGACTTCAAAAATTAGCTGTACAGGTGTGTATATATTTATCACTCATTTTATTAAAGGTAGTGGTATGTTGGAATCAGTGGCCAACAAGCATTTCTATAACATGCCATTGCATTATTTAGTTTTTTTTTCTTTGGTTAAAATCAAAGAAAATGTACTAATAAATGCAAAGGGAAAGGAGATACTTTAGTGGACTAAATGTCCACAAGAAAAGGCAGCTAATTCTATACAAAGATACATTAAAAACAAATACTGAGTTCATCCATGCCTATCTAATCCAAACAAGTAATAATATATACAAAATTTCTGAAAATCCCTTCCCAATTTTCTTGTTTAGATGTATAAAGAGTAAAATGAATCTTGAAAATTGATGTCTGGAGAAAAGCAAAAGACATCATTTCTTGCCTAAAGTGCAGCTATACTTTCTTCTCTATTCTCATGAAAGATACATTTTCTTTTTTTCATAGGAAACAAAAGAATGTTATTAGAGTGAGAAGCAATAAGACACAAAAGTGAACTAGAGTTCCACAAAGCCACCAAAACATCCTTATAACAGGTAACTATTGAATACACACACAAGTTGAAATCAATATATCTATTCTAAAAACAGTGTACCCTCCTAAAACTTGCAAGAAAAATATAGACTCAAAAAAAGAAAAATTAACAGAAGACCTCTTCCCAATTGAAAATGATGAGAAGAGAGAAGTGTTTTCAAAATCCTTTCACCGAGGCCCTAAGAGAAGCAAGAAAATAAATTTTGTCCAATAACCAACCGACAGCTTCTCTTTTTTCTTCAAGATATGCCATTTTCTTTTCTTGTCAACAACCTATGATGAAGCAAGCATGGCACATTTCCCATTTTTTCCAAAAGCCCAAAGGGCATTGCACGAAGTGGGAGTGACCCAAGTAAACTTTGCTTCATTGCATAATTTAACCTCTGGAGAAGATGCAATTTTACAGTGAAGGAAAAGGTGGTTTATTGTTTCTCCATCCCTCTTATGCCACACACCAAGAAGGAGAAGTGCTCAATTTAGGATATTCTCTGGGTTACATCACTGGTATTAATTCTTCCATGAGCTAAAGATACAGTTGTTTCTTTCCAATGATTAAACCTGAGAGAGGGCTGAATGAAACATATAGGATGGGAATGTTATTCCATTTGTGATTCTTAGAGCACAGTCCCCTTTCCATTCCCTCTCTGCTTGCACTCTTATTTTCAGTAGAAACAAAGAAATTTGGTCTGATCCATATTTGATGATGGATAGTATAAAAATCAATTTCTGAAATGAATCACTTTTGGAATTGTTATTTTCATGTTTATATACGGTTTTTCACTTTATTGTATCATTGGTTTATGGTTTAGATGGTTCCCTCATTTTCTTGATATTTATGTTATGCTCTTGGACCTTTTACCTGATCATTACCTGTCACATGGAAATGTCAGGCAAGGTCTTTCCGCCCGCATGATGATGACGATGACGACTCAGATGATGACTACAGTGATGATGAAGAGTTGCAATCACCCATTGATGAGGTGGATCCATTTATTTTCTTTGTTGATACAATTAAAGGTAAGACAATTAAGTGTTTAATGTGTTTTTAACTCAAAATTCCAAGTGTTGTAGTACTCTCTGACATTGAGCTTCTCTCCTTTCTCCATGAATCATAGCCATGCAAGCATCAGATCCATTGAGATTCCAAAACCTTACACAGACAATGGACCTCCATTATCACGCACTTGCAAATGGTGTTGCCCAGCATGCTGACCAGAGGAGAGGAGAGATTGAGAAGGAAAAAATGGAGAAAGCTTCTGCTGCTGCCACTTCATGACTTGAGCTTTGAGCATACGATTGTCAAAATTTTGGTTTGCATTCTCAGTTCATTGCTTAATTCAATTCACTCAGCAATGATTTAGAGAAATGAAGTTACTGCTCATTTGGAGCATTTGCCTGGTTCAAAAGGTTTATTGGCTTCTAAGCATTTTGAGCTTTACATATCCAAGATTCCATTGTTGAGCATAACGTGCGGTAACACTGGAGCTTCTGCTTTTCAGGTAGCAGTTCAGGATGGTCATTGTTCAAGTTAGGCTATTCCACAGCAGAATATGCCTTGCAACTTAGTTTGTGTTGCCTCCTCTTTTTCTTTCCCGAGTCCATCTGTTGTCCACTGCCAGTTGCCATTTGCTTGGGTTACCACCACCACTTTTTTTTAACCTTCTTTTCGTTGTCCATTTGTTTCAGTTGAAAATTATCTTTTATGGGTTTATATCAATCCAGACCCATGGATCTGTCTCATAGGTTGAGAGCAGGGAGGGTTAAATACATAGTATTCTGTATGTAATTTTAATGTACGGGGTGTTTTTGCCCTGTGTTGATAATTTTTTTTATTAAGAGTAGCCTCAAGTTTTTTATTTTTTAAATTAATTTTTATTTTTTCATAGAGTTGAATATCAATTAATATTGGATTCATCTGGTATGGGCTTCCTGGATTGCAGAAGGCTTGTAATTTGCCTTACGTAGCTTCCCAGCTGCTGTTTGTAAAACGGTTAATTCTTATTCTTTGTATAATATTATTAATAGGAGAAATGCCTTCTTTTTTTCTTACTTCTTAATCCGGTCTGTATCTTTTTTCAAATGATTGAAGATTGCATTGTGGTGGCAATAAAGGAACGACAGTGCATTTTTTTTTCTTGGTTTGAATGTTGAAAGATTCTCAAACTTGTATTTAATTTAACTAAGAAATTTTTTTGTTTTGGATTTTGCAAGTTTCATTTATAAGATTTTGCTCACAGGCCGGCATGGGGAGCACTTCAGGATTCACTCCTAGTGCGAAAAGAAAAGGAGGCTTGAAGTTTTTTTTTATTGGAATATGAGTTTTAACGATAAGCGGGATTGCATGGAAGGAAGTATGCTAGATTTTGGAATTCATTGAAAAGAAAAAAGGATTTATAATAAATTTTATAAGAAGATGTATTATTGTCGTTTTAATCTTAAGTTGATTAATTAAAAAAAATTTATGATTTTAACTATTTTTTAAAATTAAAATTTTAATTAATTTATTTTTGAATTTTTTTATATTAAATATTAATTTTAATAATATAAAATTTTAATTAATTTAAAATAGATATTATTAATATATTATCATATTATTTAATAGGATTAAAATTTTATCCTATAAAAAAAATTTCTTTAATTACAGAAAATTATGAACTTTTCCTGAGAATTTACGAGGACTATCAATTATGGTTGTCCCCTTAAGATAAGAGCTTAACCACAAAAGGAAAGAAAATGACATAAAAAAAAAGGTATCCCAAAGATAAATATCAACTACCCTACATTTGATACAACACATGAAGAATTTACGAGGACTATCAATTATGGTTGTCTCCTTAAGATAAGAGCTTAACCACAAAAGGAAAGAAAATGACAAAAAAACGCTTTGGTTTTGTCAATTAATGGGATGGCATGGTCGTAATGTCTTGAGGGTGGTAGCCCTTGTGGCTCTCCTAAGACATCTCTGATTTTAAGAAACCCAAAGATAAATATCAACTACCCTACATTTGATACAACACATGAAATAAACATAGCATGGTTTTAAAACATCACAAACTAGCATGATTTTAAGAAATCACAAATGCCATACAACATTAATATCATAATACTCATTAAAGGAAATACTCACCCATCAAATCAAAAGACTCGATAAAAACACAAAAAGGCAAAAAAGAAAGGGTATGATTTGATCTTTTAGAGCTTCTCTTTCTAAAGTGAAAATTCCAGTAATTGACTTAATTGTTGGAAGGTTAATGCCAGCAACCTGCCACCACCTCTAATCTTGTTCTATTTTACAGGAAAGAGAAAAGAATTAGCAAATCAATGCATGACACATGGAGGAGTGATCCTTGTAACCAATTTTAAGCTAGTTGATAAAAAAAAACCACATTAACAATCCTCGTGTCAATTTATGGCCTATACGGATATCAATGCATTGCATCCAAGCACGTGTATGCATGCTCAAAATTGCACATCAAAGAGCTCTTGCAAAAATTGAGGGTAGTAACATACCTTTCCCTTCCTAAGGGTTTCAAAGATTATCTGCCCCGTTACTAATGTTGCCACGGTAGTTTCCGAAAGAAAATAGTGCTATGAGTCAAAAATTATATCAGAAAAGGCAATAATAGAGCTGGAACACTAATGCAATAGTTCCTCAAAAACTTAAAAAAACTAGTTTAGATTCTTTTAAAACACAATCGTTAGTCTATCCCATGTATACTAACACTACTGTAGGCCAACCTGTCAAACCTAGACATATTATCCTTACCTCAATGAATGTTGAGTAAACCCCCCTAGTAGTGTATTAGATCAAACAAGCCTAACAATTAGACTCCATGTTGATTGGAAAGCAATATAACCAACTTCAATATACCCACTTTCACATTTAAACAGTAAAACTATTGGAACCTCAACAGAAAAAGAGACAGACAAAAATAGCCGTCCTCCCATTCCATGTCTATGACATAACAGTTGTCTAAGATGGCATGAGTTGGTGTCATATCCAGCATTATATCAATGCTTACAGCTAAAAAGTGTTAATTTACTCAAAATCTACCAACATGGTTGTGCCAGGAATTCACTAAATTCATTTAAGAAGCATTTTGATATATGCTCTTGAATAATTAAAATGGTAGCACATCCAATACAATCTATAAAGATGCGAACAAAACTGTCATAGAAAACACCATCTTATGGCAACCGCTAAGGGTATGCTTAAGAATCATCACTTTCACAGCATAAATATACAAAAATAAGCTCTTAAGATGAATCCAGGTATGTATAATACACCAATAGTAAAGAAGTAACTATCCTGTTCTCCTAACCTAGTCAACCAAGTCTTTGTACACAAATAAAAGCTAAGCAACACCATCAATTACATTCTTTTTCTCATTAGGCCAAATATCTGTTACTTATGTGGCAGGTATAACGTCACCAATGACTGCACAACATACTCTAACCTTAACTTTAGTATCTCCACTTAGTAAGGACCAATTTTGCAATTGCAAGTGAGCTCATGTATACCTAACAACCTCATATTTGAAGTTTAAAACATCTGAGAAAAATGGGGAAGTTTTATAACAACTAAAAGCAATTTATCATCAATCTATATCAAGTGATCCATGAATCACAAAGAAAACAAGATAAGTAAACAAGAAACAAGTAATCTTAACCAAGACAATAAAACATAAACACAAATTGCTTTTCCATCCATGTAATCATCATTATAACGCTTAATAGATGATTAATTAATTTACTAAGCAATAATAATCAATACTAAACATAACATAATTAAATAAACAACATCAACAAACACTGAATTTTCTTATTCAAGCGCCAGCTAGAATAGTAACAATACAAACCACATATTGAACATTATTATAGAGCCACATCAAACTGTTTATCAACGCCATATAAAAGAACTCGAAAAACACAAACCGCGAAATCTCAATTGAAACATACATCAAATCTAGTTTATTTCTTATTGCTGCCTTTAACTCCGGTGGAGTCTCCACCAGAGGCTGCCTGCGCCGCCTTCTTTGCCGCCTTCTCTTGGAGAGCCTTGGCGTCTCTAAACACAATAAAAAAAGTCAAAATTCCGAACCAAAAAGGGCATCGTAGAGAAGCATTGGAATCAGAATAAAACCTTTCACGGCGTTGTTCAGGAGTCAAGCCATCGTCTTTGGTCTTTCCGCCCTTGCAGTTGCGAGCCTGCGATCTCTCGCGATCGCGTTCTCTCTGGTTTCCCCGTGAGATTCAATCAAATCAAAAGCAATTAAATTAAGGAAAACTAGTCAAAATCAATTGGGATAGCGACAACAGATTCGCAAATTCGAAAGCAAACGAAATTGTAGAAAAAGGATATGAGTCATGATTCGTCTTCGCAAGAGAAGATAGGAAAGTCTGAGATCTCAGAGACACCACCGCGTTCCACCACAGAACAGAAGTCAATTACAAAACGAACTAATCTTATCATACGGCTGTGGAATTTTTCCGAGGGATTTGCAGGTATTATGCCTACAGAACTCGAACTTTTTCTAATATACCGACCTTTAGATTTCTGATAAAATTATGCCCAAATCAAATTGATAAATACTTAAATACCCTTAAAGTGTACTGAAATAACATTTGCAATTGTTAGAGCAAAAAAGTAAGGAGGCCTCTAAATTTGCCTTCACATCCACTATAAAATTTTAACACTAAATTCTTATTAAATTTATAACGCAATTAATATTTTATTATTAATTTTTTAAAAATAAATATTTAATATTTATTAAATTTATAATAAATATCGATAAATTTTGTAATAAATTTTTTCTTTTTAAATACATTTGTATTATTTTTAATATTAAGATCAATAAATTTTAGTACATAATTTATATATAAAAAAATTAATTAAAAATTACAATTAATACTACATACAAACAAATACACATACATAATTATATTTGTATATATACATATTCGATTTTTAAAAAATAATATTTTTTAAAAAAATAAATTCAAAAACATAATTTAGAAAGTATTTTCAAATACAATCAAAGACATGCAATATTTAAAAATAAAAATATTTTTTTTATGAGAATTTGAATAATTTCACGTTAAGTAAATAATATGTTTATTAAAATAAAAGTGTATTTTATTTTTTATTGAAAATATTTTTTCACGTATATATGTGTATATACAATGGAGAAGTTAATTATCAAGTCTCTAACTATTGTAAATATTTTTCAATTGTAATTTTTTTTCATACATTTATAATTATTTTTTTATTAAAATATTATTATAACAAATGGATGGGGTCAACCCAGTGGGCTCGCAAATTGGTCTAGTTTACCCTCATGGTAACAAAAAAAGATGCCCAGCCCAGTCCATTAAGCCCAACCCATTCTTAAATTTTTTTTTAAAAAAATTAAACAATAATTTAAATATTTTTTTTTCACACGCTGTGCACACATGCATACAATATAGATGTTAAGTATCCTTTTAACAATTGTATTATAAAAAAATATGTATATATGCATATATATACAAAATGTATATATATTTATATATATATATATATATATATATATATATATATATATATAATATATATATATATATATATATATATGAGAGGGGGAAGAGAATTAAAAACGAAGAACAAATTATATTATAAATAATATTATTTGCATTTCACATCGGAACATGATCCTAACAACTTATTTTGTTTAAAAAAGGGATACAAGGAAGATGAATAATTCAAGGACATTTAGGTCCTCCTTCCTTGGTTTTCCAGTTGTTATAGCAAGGACATTCTTCTTTATTTCCGTAAGTGCCAGAAGGAACACACAGGCATTTCTGGCAACACATATTGCAGAAGAATAAGCAAGGCTTTTTATGCGAAGTTGCCGAGCATCTGTAATCACAGGCCGCAGGACACTCTGCGCAGCACATTCGTAATCAATTTCAAGGGTCAATTAATATTCTTATAAAGAAGAAGAAGAAGAAGAAGACAAGAATTGTTACTTACGATCAGCAGTTAGTGATCCCTCTCCGCCAGCCTGCAAATATCAAACAATCATAAGACTTTTATTATTACTATTATGTTGACATGAATGGATAAATTTTGTTACTGCTCAAAACTTACAGGACGATGTATTGAACCCTTATTTTCAGCCATTGCCTGCAATAACAAATTTTCATAATTAAACAGATGTTTGTAACTTTGTTGTTTTAACAAAGCTTCAATATTATATTTAAGGAAGATATAGAGAGCGAGAGATTCACATTAGCAGCTTCAATGGCAAAGACTAGAGAAAGGATGAGAAAGAGGGCAAAAGAAATCCAGGACCGCTTAGACATATTTTTCTGCAGAGCAATAATATAATGAAGTTAGAAAGAAAAGATATTGGTATGACCTAACCAGGCCTGCATGCTTGCTTTTATACAACATGTAATCCTGTTAATGGATGCCAAGTTTCATTGTAATCTTATTCTTGTTTCTATGTATTTCTACTTGTTTATATTTAGTATAGTTATTCTTTTATGGTAATTAATCAATTTCTACTGCAACTGAGAATCTCATAGAATCTAATTAATATATTATATGCCTAATAAACACATCAGTATTCTGCATATTATTTACTCCTACCATTGCCAATTTTAGTAAAATCTTAACTATGCAAAAGCATAACTATAACTATATATATGTATGTTATAAGATTTTATTAGGCAAGTGTGACCACACTAGAACCACCTGAGTTTACTTGATAAAAACTAAATTACAAGTCTATGACTTCCAGCAATAATAGTTCTTCTCACACCTCTTCCAATTATGCTTCCTCAGGCACAACTTATCCTTTAACTAATTTTTGTACCTCATACTAGTTTTCTTATGGCCATCACTCAAAATGATAATCCCAAGTCTTATAAGCAGGCCATTAAAGACAGTCATTGGCAAGAAGTAATGAAGAAGGAATTGGAAGCACTTGAGAAAAATCATAGATGGACTTTAGAGTAATTAGCAACTAATAAGAAGACCATTCGATCAAAATGGGTCTACAAGATAAAATATCATTCTGATGGGACTTTAGAGCGGTATAAAGCTTGCCTGGTCGCTAAAGGATATGCACATATTGAAGGGCTTGATTATACCAACACTTTTGCATTGGTTGCCAAAGTTACTGTGGTAAAAACGTTGTTAGCTATGACATCAAGTCATGGGAATCACATTAACTTGATGTTTATAATGCATTTTGCCATGGCGACCTTGACACTACCTCCTGGTTACTTACCTTCAAATGACAACCAAGTGTGTTGACTTCGTAAATCAAATTCCTTTATGGTTTAAAACAAACATCTCAACAACGGTGTGCTAAATTCCACACTAGTGTAGCCTTGTCCACCATCCAAGATAGATACTCTCTCTTTTTTTTATATCACAAGGGTAGTTCATTCATTGCCTTACTTATGCATGCAGACGGTATTGTTATTGCTAGCAATAGCAATACACACACTACTGCTTTTAAAGAATTAAAGATCTCAATTCTCTCAAATACTTTCTTGGATTACAAGTGGCTTGGTCTCCCTATGGCATTGTTTTTTTTCCAACATAAATATACTCATGGAATCCGATTTAATCAGAGTTATCATGACATTGACCAGACCAGACCAGACCAGACCGCCAAGAATCGTATCCGGGATATAATTGTGAATTTGATCAGAAACAGAATAGTAACTGCGTGCGACTGTAAAACCATAATGACCAGCAATATTAATTTACTTATAAGAGTTTTATAATAATTTTTTATTAAAAATTATAATTATTTTATTTTGTAATAAATTTTATAAAAAAATATATTTATTTTTTAAAATTTTAAATTCATTAATCAAAATATAAATATATTTAACAATTTATTAGAAAATTAATAAAAATATAATTTTATTTATTTTAAAAAATATATTTAATAAAATTTAAAAATTTAATCAAAAAATCAAATTAAATAATAAATATATAAATTAAAAATATATTTATTTTTTAATTAATTAATTTATACAATTGTATCGCAGATAAAATTATATTTTTGTAATTATGCAAAGTTTGTCATCCAAGTCCCTGAACTTTGAAATATTCTAAGATAAGAATTTAATCAATTTATTTATATTAAATAAACTCATAAATCCTACTAGAAATTTTTTTTAATAAAAATTTGAAAATAGACAAACTCAGGGATGTAGATGATAACTCCCCAAATCAAAATATATAAAAGTAAAATTGGAAAAGAAAAGGACAAGCGAAAAAAAAGAAACAGAAAAAAGCGAAGCCTCCACTCTTTCACTTCACTCCTTCCTTCCAATTCTTTCTTTCTTTCTTTCTCTCTCTCTCTCTGCTTTTACTCGACAGAGCCAAATCACAGTAACTCTCTCTCCTTCCATCTCCATGGCAGCACTTTCAAATATCTTATTATTAGCCTTCATCTTGTTCTTTTTCTGCAAGAACATGATTATCATGGCAGCAAACACGATTGTCCAAGTTGAAGCAACAAGCTGGTGTGTTGCCAGAAGCGATGCCAGCTACCAGGCTCTGCAAACTGCGCTCGATTATGCATGTGGTGCTGGCGCAGACTGCACCCCTATACAATCTGATGGCCTCTGCTATCTCCCCAACACTATCCAGGCTCATGCTTCTTATGCTTTCGACAGTTACTTTCAAAGAAAAAGCATGGCCCCTGGCTCCTGTGACTTCTCCGGCACTGCCACTGTTGCCAAAACTGATCCCAGTTTGTTCTCTTAAATTCTCCGACCTTTTTTTTTATTTCTTGATTTAAAAGTGTGTTATTGCTTATTTTTGTGTTTGTTGTGTATAGGTTATGGATCTTGTGTATATCCCTCTTCTCTAAGGTATGTTTCTCAGGTTCTCTTGCTGTTCTGTGTTTTGAAATAGTTCTTGTTTCTGTAGTTGCGTCGGCTTCAAGTTAATGGGTTCATGTTTCTACTGTGTGAAGTTATATTCAATGAGGATGTCATGGATGATTGACAAGTGTCATTTGGCATGACTATTGATAGGGAACTTGAATATCTGACCGTCTATTTTAAGAAATGTTAGTCCCCGTCTCGTTTATCAAATCGCAATGTCTTTCTCCTTTTTCAACGTCTTGTATTGGGTGCCTCATTTGGCTGGTACTACTTTAAAGTTTGCCAGTGTTTCAGAATTCAGATGAAACTTGTCCTTGATTTTCCACCGTTAGATGGTCCTCGTAATCCAACGGCAAGTACCGTTAGGTTATAGTCGCAGAGCTCTCGGTTGATTCATTGCCGAGGGAGTCTTCCGCAGTACAGTTTCATTTGGGTACGTAGGAAGAGAGAGGGAGAGAGAGAGAGAGAAATATTTAGCAGTAATTCGAACTAAAACTTAAAATTTTCAACATTTTCATTCATGTTGCAAGCATTCAGGTTATTTCTCATACTTATTTTGATATGGGCTCATCGTTTTGCTATGGTTTGTTGGTGGTGGGTCACATGTCTTACAAAGAAATTTGATTTTGATCTGAAACTAGGGGGATGCTGCTTGGGGTTATTATGTGAAGACCAACCTAATCTGGTATGGCACAAAATTGGGACTAATTTGAACATGTCTCTAAGTACTTGTTTGTCTAAAAACAATTACACACTAAATTAAAGCAAAACCATGGTTGAGCTGTAAGGGTGTTGAATCTAGGTGGCAAACATGGTCTTAAAAGGGTCTAGAGATCTCTGCAGTTGGGCCTACTGGCCACTTTATTCATTCAACCTTTTTTCTACTCCTCTTGGTTCAATCTTTTGCCAAAGGGATCTAGTATGTTGAAATGAAAGAATTGCCTAAAAATAAGTATTTTTTTTCTGGATACATTTCACTATTGCTTTCCGTTTTAGGGTGGTTGGTTGATAATTTACTGTTGATTTCATTTCTATATGCAATCTCATTGTTGATTAAGTATTCTAATTTTTCTTGTTCATTTCATTTTCAATTTACAAGAACTTGTACTAACAGTAAGTGATTCGTTTTGGAAAAGATTCTGTTAAGTGGGCACTCTCAAGAATCAACTTTAGTTTGGGACCTTGCTTTTTAAATTCCTTGGGTGGTCCTATATATTCTATGCGCCATGTTTAAAATATTGAACTCAATTCAATTCATTGTTTTCTTTCAAATTGATCTCTTCATGTGATGTGCAGCAGCCAAATTATTTCTTTGCTGTAAGACTGTCTAAATGTGTACTTTAAATGTGGTTTCGCTGAAAATTTTGCCCCCAATGCAGCAAACTATTCAAGGATTTGTATGTGCCATTTTATGAGGAATAATAGTTTGAATCATGTAAATTTGATGCAGCACTGCTGGAGGGACACCTACACAAGGCTCGACTCCAACAACAACTACTACAAACAACCCTAACATGCCAACAACACCTACGACTACGACACCACTTATTGACAATGGTGGTAATGGACTGAATCCGGGAATGAGCCCTCCAATATCCAATACAGACAACTCTGAAGCTTCATCAAAACTTATCACCGTGACAATCTTAATGCACGTCTCCCTTGGTCTTGTTATCTCATTGATATTTCCATACATTTAGCTGGGGTTTCAGTGCATTGCATCTGCCTTGTTGCGGAGAAAAGAGGCTTTATACAGTTTTGTTAAGAGTCGGAGCCTTCTTTGTTTAGGATCATCAAGGTTTGTGGAATGTCATTTGATATTTAATTAGTTTTTCCATTTTTCCTATACATTCTATGAAATTAAAGACATTTAGCAAGCTTTGAATTGACTGGTTGGTTCTGGAAAGGAAAGAAATTAGTACGGATTAGACAAACCTCTGTTATACATTAACCGTGTAGGGAATATGAATTATATCCAATAGTCGGATATAATTCTTGTAAGTTCATATCAGACTTCATTCATTGAAATACTAATCTGGAATCAAAATTTCAGTTTTTCTAATTTTTATCTTCCTTCTATTTGGTTTCATGCTCATAGATAATCTTCTCCCTTGCTTAAAAATTCCTTCCGAAACCATAGTTTTAAACGTTTGGATTTTGCAGGATCATAGAGTCTAGTGGGTTTGGACTTCGAATGGTTGGATATAATGAAAAAAAAAGAAAAAGAAAAGGAAATGGCACATCAGAACCCACTTTAAAACTAAACAATTCTGGAGATAAGTGTTCTTTTATCTAATAAAAGGTTCAGTGTATGCTCAAATTTTGATTTCATTTATAATTTTTATTAGGCAACTTTGAACAATAAATTTTAAGTAAATTTGAGAACTTTTCTATTTTTTCTTAATTTTAAAAGCTCATATTCTTTCTATTTGATATTTAACGATTTTATTTTATAATAATTATTGGTTAAAAAATATTTAAAAATTAATGTTACACATATAAAAGACCCAACACATCGATTTCAGACATTCAATTATTAATAAGCCAAAACACCGACCATAAATGGTTTATAGAATCTTAAATTTACAGGCAAATATTGTCATGTTCACGAGAACAAGAAAAGAGGAACAGAAAGGTTTTGTTTTTATGTCATATTTTTTCTATCCTATTTCAGGGAATAAAATTGGACATTTTTACTGCTATAGAGTGAAATCATAAGTGACATAGCAATCTAATTCTAATTTTTAACCTGCTGGGAAATAAAATAAAATAAAAATATCTGAGAGTACAAAAAGTTATGCAAAACGCAGTTAGAAATTGTTAGCATTTGGAAGATATAATGATAAATCAAGAAGCTTAGAGTCAGTTAATCATGGGCAATCACAGTGATTTCTTAGAAGCAATACCAAAATCACGAACACATGTAATGAGCCCTAATGGATGCAGCAAAATGCAGCCATTCTTCACTTCATGGGCACTGAAAGCAGCAAACGTCAGATTTTTAGCCTGTTGTCCTGTCTCATGCTCCCCTTCTACCACCGTTGTTGGAACAATTGAGACTAGAGGCTGCATGTCCCTGCTAATCGTAACCCCACACACTGCTTTATCAGCTTTATTGCTCCCGAGAAAATAATTAGCAAAACCAAAAGGAATGAAGAGGTTAAACTGAAGCAATAAGCACAAAATTAAAAGAATTTGCAGGCTCCGGTAACCAATAATAGGAGTTATTGGGTTTTCACATTTTCTACTCTTTTTATTAGAAACACAGCAATTAAAGTCATGATGCACGTACCACCCCTCACTATGGCCTTATTCTAAGTTTCAAGTTGAATTTTAATCTTTTCCTTCCTAATTAAACAGACCTCTATTCTGCAACAAAATTCATCCAAAAGTTCAATTTTTGTCATCAACTAGATTTCATTACCAGTTCAATTAAAGAGAGAAAACTGCCCATTTTCCTTTTTTGCTAACAATTGCGGTTTTATATATTTCTCCAAGAGGCACAGTGACTGGCTTCAATGGCTCTTCAGGTGTTGTGGGAATTCCATCGCCATAAACACAGCTCAAACTCAGTAAAACTGAAAGAGAGAGTGAAATTATAAGCTCTGAGAACAAACCCATTTGTGGGGTTCAACAGTAGTCCAAATTTCACCCCGTAATTGGATAACAAAGTGTGGATGAAAATCTTTAGATGAAATTTGTCACACAAGAAGCAGTAAAAGAATGTTATCAGGTGATTAATTTAGTGTATAAAATTTTTGTCTAAAGTTTCAAACTACAAAGCGCGCATTCACAAACTGTAACAGCAGCAAGTATTGATCTTAGCCCGAAAGATTTATGATTATGAAACATGAAGCGTGCCTAATGACTTGCCAGCGGAGTATACAAGATACTAGGGTTATCGGTTGCGTTATGGGAGGATTTTTCATATAATATATTATAAAATTTCGCAACTTTGATGTCATAAAAATTATGAAATTTTATAATTTTTTAAAATATAATTACAATGTATTTTATTTAAAAAATATAAAATCTCACGTAAATATAAAAAATTTTTAATAAATATTATTTGGGTGAATAAATGATTGATAAATATTTTAATCTAAAAGGTTAAACGCCATAAATTAATTAAAAATTTTGATAACTGTGATCAAATAGTACTATCATATGCTTCATGCACTCAATATTTTATTTAAACATTTGCATGAAAATTGTGGGTGAATATAATCAAATGCTTGATCTTCCATATGTCTGCTTGTCTGTCTTCTTTCATGGCTTTTCCATCGAGTCTCTATGCCTGCTTCACCAAGAACGCCAAAAACAAATCAGATAAACATAATTTCATAAGGAATTCACTCTATATTTTGATGTAACATATTGATATCTTTTAAAAAGCTATATTGAATATTACATATTAATTTGGTAAATGCATGTTGACAAACTCAACTTTCTATCGTATAATCAATAAAATTTATAAGATGCCGTAACATTTCTTTCCCTGTGAAATAACATGCCGTTGCGTTACGCTCGAGCTAATATAGTTGAATCTTCATTACATACCTTGGATTCAACGGGGCAAGGATAAGGTTGCCTTACTATGTAAATCATATCACCACTAGCATCGTACATGTCCTGATTTCGATGCCAAGTCCACAGAGCATGAGTCTTATTTTTCACCTGCAACCCAAATGTTACTGCTGCTTTAGTACAGAATACAACCACGTCACTAAATGAAAAACTGTCACAGTGTCAGTGTTGGGGTACATGTGAGAGAGCAAGAGACCTCTAGGATACCATGGCCAAAGCTGCTATCTCTGTATGCACTATACTCCGGCTGCTTGTCCCAGCAGAACTTACCAGCTGCTGGCCCTGATGTAAAATTAAAACCACAGAACCTCCCACCACCCATAATTTTATCCGGCGTAGTTGATGGCTCTGGACAGTTTCCAGGTTCATCAGCGTGTGTTATCGCCATTTTCTCACGATTACCACCATCACCAATCGTGATATAGACAGGACCACAGGGATCCAAAGTGTAGTTATATACTCGGTTTGACCTTTCATAGGCATGAACCTGTGCGTCAATACCAAATTCAAGACGATAGAAGGTTCTATAATGCATCATATAAACATTAATAGAAAGTATGAACTTTATTTACGTTACTTACATGTCCATTGAACACAATGTCAACACCATACTTGTACAGCAAGTCTTCCATGGCAACCCTCATACATTCTGCTTCCCTGTAATGTGCCTTGTAGGTGCTATACCAAGGAGGATGCCACGTCGCCACCAACCACGGAGTCACTTCTCTGTCGACATTCGCCAAGTCTCTTTCCAGCCATTTGTATTGATCCCCTGTAGTTGACAGACAAACTACACAATTAATCTCACTGAATCTTTTGTCTGAATTAAGCCACGTGTAACACCAACCAAACTGATTTTCACCTGATTTGTCAAAGGAAATGTAAGCGCCAAGCATTATGAAATGTATCCCGCCTGCATTGAAAGAGTAATAGAATGTGGAAGAGGATCCGCTTTCTTTGGATGGGAATGCAAATCGAGAACTGTAAGCAACGAAAGTCTGATTCTCAGCCTGTTCTTCATACTCATGGTTGCCTTCCACTACCATTATTGGAACTTTCGACAATACTGGCTGCATATACCTGTGAGCAAATATCCTGATACTGTGAGCTAAATTGCTTCCTAATTTGATCAACAATGATTTCAAGTTGTACCTTGCCCAATAGTCCCAACGAGGTTGATAGGTTTCGTGAATGGGGGTATCTGAAAATGAGCAAGAGTAGCAATAAGCCCCGGTTCCGTTAGTTAGATACAAGTTTGCGTAAGTTACATCACCAACCAATACAATAAGATCAGGATGATTGATCATCATGTGGTCGATTGTTGAAGTTGTATTGTAAGTAAGGCCAAGGTCTCCAACAATCGCAATTCTGCCGGGGTAACTCCTGGGACCAGAAACGGGCATTGTCCGAAAAGAATAGGTCTTGCTCATCGTTATTGAAGGATCTCCACATTGGTAATAATAAACAGTGTCAGGTTTCAACCCTGCCATGCCAAACAATATAATGAACATGTCGGTAGACAAATTCCAGAAATGCTGAAAAGCTGAAGGAACAATGATTTATTTTGAAAATATTATAAGTTATACCTGTGATACGAACATGGTGTATGATTCCAGAAGTATAGTTTTGGAGACCTTCAAAAGGATAAAGTTGGCTGTAAACTTGGGAATGTCCTTTAGCTATTGCATACAACCTGTGTCTTCCTGTTCCATATCGAACAAAACTTGCTGGACTTCCAGGATTTAATGGTTTTATGTTGTCACCAATTTGGAAATCCCCTGCAAATCCAATCCGAATATATTACGGAAACAATATATTTGTTAATCAAAATCTGATAAATACATGTTGCAGTGAAGTTGATGTTTCATTGTTGTTCTCAAACAAAATTTCAAAACACATAAAGTACAGGACCAATTAAATTAAGGAATATGCTAGACGTCTGCCAACAGTTATAGTATCCAAGTATCGAAAATTAATTTTGGAAAGCAAAAATGAAAAGTCTGTGGGCGTGGTCCACCAGAATAATAATAATAACAATACGACCACTCAGCCAAACAAATTGCTTTCATTCAGATGTCAACCATTGACATTGATTCATATTTGCTTCAGAAAACAGAAAGATAACCCCACTTGTTATTCATTTCCGCAAGTCCGGCTAACCTTTTTTTGTTTTGTTTTGTTAACTTGATTCATATTATCTTATCTTCTTGAACTAAGCAAAAACCAAGAAAAGAAGAAGAAGAATTAATACATACCTGTGACCCAAGAAATCCAGGCAGAATCATAAGTTGAAGAAAGAGAGACGGAAATTTGCTCAGGCTCAAAACCTTGAACACTTCTTTGAACCCGAGGGTCGGTATCAGGTAAATCAAAGGCGTTACCCCTGAAAGTAGCGTTGTCTAGAGGAACAGTTACAGGCTTGAAGGGTCCGTCCAGTGTCGTTGGAATATTGGCCCTTGTTAAACTTACGCTGCTACTTGAGACAATAACAACAATAAAGAGTAATGCTATAATTACAGGACATCGCCGCACCGGTGAAGAAGCCATTTGTGAGTTTGAATGAAAATTGAAGGAGAGAAGGTGTCAACGCAAAATACTAAGAAAAATGATGTCTTTTATAAGGGTCCGAAATCAAACAATTATAGAACAGAGACCAAGCTGCTGTTTCATCGTTTAGTTGGCAAAGAAAAGGTGATGGTATTGGCCAATTGCTTGCACACACTTCTCGGCAGATACCCAAATTCCTTAACCTTTATTTTATTTTATTTGTTTATAGTATTTCCATATCTCGTACTCAACGTTAAAATTTGGAAAATGTGTGAACGATGTTAAATAATTTATTAGTGAATAGTGGGTTGTTTTTATTTATTGTTCTTGCCTCATGTTTTCATTAAATTGTAATAAAAAATGATTGGTAGGTACCTGATATCTCCTCTAAACTTGATTCACATTGTCTATTCATACTCATTTAGACGAGTTTTAATAGCATACTTCAATTTTCATAGTTAAAAATTAAAAAAGTTCTTAACGAATATGACTTTTCTTTTGAATAGATGTATTTTCTCAATAACTAACAAGAGCAAGAGCAATGGAGATTGCATGAGAAAATGTTTGTTTGGGTGACGACCACAAGAGCCTAGAAAAAGAAAAGGAAAATGTGGGAAAAAAGCACGAAACTTAGGAATAACAAAAAAAAAGAGTAAAGGTAGGAGGGAGGCCATGATATGATATGATATGATAAATGTGAAATCAAAACGGCTAAGTATGAAGTTGATTTCTACACCTTCACGCAACCTCGCATATTCAAAAGGCTTTTGATTGGCTTCTCCCGACTTTGTTTTATTATCTTCCCAAATTAATCGTGTATTCCCCTTTTTAAGTTATGATTGCTCTTGTCGTTTAGTAAATATTATATATTATTTTTATTTAAAAATAATTATTTATTTTTAATACAATCTATCAAAACGACAAAAATTTAGTTAATACTAATTAACAACTTAAGTTAATATAAAATAACGTTATTATTAAATAAGTAGACAAGATATAATTAATAATCGTATCGAATTCAAATTTATAATTTTTAATACATAAATTCGTTTATGATATTATTAATTATTTAAATAATTATAACGTATTAATTTAATTATAATTTTATAATTTTAATTTATATTATTATATTTTTAAATAATTTATCATGTTTTAAAATGTATTTAATTATGTTTATAATAAAATCAATTAGTATTTGCGTCTATAGCATTATGAGTATTATAGAAGTATATTATAATAGATAAAAAAAAATTAAAATAGTGATACCATTACAATCTATTTAATAATTTATTAATTTTGTTAAATTAAAATCTTTAATTTTTAATACAATTATTAATAAAATTAGGTTTGAGTTAATCTCTCGTTGATACGATACAAATATAATATGATACATATATATAATAAAATGATCAGAATTTTTGCCCCTAATTATTACATTTATTTGAGAAATGAGTTATAAAAATTTTGATTAATGACATATTCATTAATTAAGTATTAAATGTTTATAATATTTTTAGATATAATTTATTAAACTATTTTTATATCTACACAAAAATTTTATATTAAACTATAATAATCAATTAAAACTTAAGCACCTTAATATTAAACCTGCATGTAATTACTGAATCTCACATTTATAAATGCTCACTTTTTTTGTAATGTTTCAAAAGACAAGTTTGAATCATTGGTTTGATCCCAAAATGTCATGGAGTCTCTGCAAGATTTGTCCAAGGTTCATAACCAGCCCACGGGCCAATTTTCTTTTCAGCTCAAACATTCATACTAAAGGCCGAGAGTAAGCCCAACCACCCCAATCCATTACCACTTTAAACTCGTGAAAGAAGTTAAAGAAATGCGAGGAAAACGTTCTGGAAAAAATTTCCCAGCTGCTTTTGGATCAACCGGAGATCTGAAATAATTCCATCTTTAACTTCCTTGGAAAGCACATCCCGGTGATCCAAACACTTTGAAGCATTACATATACAGGGAGAGAAGTAGAGTTAAAAGAAAATTCGGGGAGAAGAAGATGAATATATTTAGGTTAGCGGGGGACATGACCCATTTGGCCAGCGTCCTTGTTTTGCTACTCAAGATCCACACAATCAAATCTTGTGCTGGTATGTTCTTTCTTTCATTATTATTTTTTATTTCTCTCTGGGTTTTGTTTTTGTCGTTGTTTTGTTGGTGGAAAAGCTGAGGATGTAATAAAATATGAGATTTAGCATTGTTTAGTATGTGGGTGTAACTAGAATTATTTCAAATTTGTTGTTTGATAGTTAATTTAGGTTTTCTTTGCAATTCAGAGCATTATATTGATGGGTTTGTGTCTAATTTCGATAATCTTACTTTACATTTAGTGATAAGAAAAATATCCTCATGCTTTTGTTGTTACTTGTAGTTTTTAGTGTATGCGATCTGTGGAAAGTTGGGGCATTTGTAATTTAAGGTTTGAAAATGGCGTCTATTGGTTGCTATATTCCGTCTGATCTTAGCACTGAATTTTTGTTTTATTACTCTTTATATGTTGTTGTACCCTATAGATCCATTATTTTAAATATATTTATGTCATATATTCCTTAATCTTGCTAGTTAGTTATTGTTTTTTGTTGTTGTTTTACTTGTTTAAATTATTTTGTAGTTCTTTATAGGCAATCATGAATAAATGAGCTTTAAAGATACATTTTCAAAGCTTACATCTATTTTCTTCATCTTTGCTTATAAAACCTACAACATAATAAAAGCAATAAAACAACTACAAAATATAAGAACTGACTAGCAAGATTAAGGTATATATGACATAAATATATATAAAAATAATGTACCTATCAGTACTACAAAACCAATTCTCCTCCTGAAACTAAACTTGGGAATGAGCTCATGTTATTCTGAGTGTATCTAAGGAAATCCCACTGACATCCTGAAGCCTGGGAAGAACTGTGTTTGGTGCATGGTTGCATGTCAAACTGCTAAGAACTACATGATACAGCTGCATGTGTTGTGACCTAATAGTTGGCATGCATAGAAATCTGATATCACAAACAGTTTTCTTGTGTTCATGGCCGTAGTGTAGCTAGTGCTATTATTGCTACAAAATTGACAAATATTTCACAAATTTTCAGTTATATCTTGACTGTCCAAACTTTTGTTATGTTATTTGGCTGTTTTTGTTTATATATATATAATTGCTGTTTGTCAAAACCTTTTTTATTTTTACCAGGATCAGTTAGGCTCCATTTAGTACGGCATTTTTTTAGTAGTGCATTTAGAAATAGAGTTTATATCAACAGATTTCTACTAGTAGAACTTTTAACAAAAATTTGTTAGTTGTTTGGTTGTCAAATTCAACTTTTAGTAAATATTGAAATTACATTCAAAGATAAGCTTTTATGGCTATATCACATGAGGGATGAATTGCAATCAACTTTTATAATCCTCCAAAAGCTCTTCTTGAGTTGCAATCAAACAATGCAAAAACATATAAACAGCACTTCTGGATAATATAGAAGCTATACTAAATAAGCACTCAGTCTAATATGTATATACATAGTAATTTTGAGATCATTATCCTTTCTGTTCTTGATGTCTTCTCCCAATTTCTGATCCGTTTCTAATCATTATAATGTCTTTGCTTTTAAGCTGATGCACTCTATAATTTATATCTTCTATGTTTTATGCAGGCGTTTCCCTGAAGACACAAGAACTCTATGCTCTTGTCTTTGCAACTCGTTACTTGGATATATTTACTAATTTTATTTCAGTTTATAATACTCTGATGAAGTTAATATTTCTTGGAAGCTCTTTTTCAATTGTTTGGTACATAAGGCGCCACAAGATTGTTCGTAGATCTTATGATAAGGACCAAGATACTTTTCGTCATCTCTTTCTTGTGCTGCCTTGCCTAATTCTTGCCTTACTTATTAATGAAAGGTTTACCTTTAAAGAGGTATTGCAGTCCATCTAGTTGCTACTAGATATTCTGTGAATTCTCATTACCTGTGGTTGCTGCACATATTTTTCTGTTTGTAGATATTTATGTCAATTTACTGAGGTGCAATGTCAGTAGGTTAATTTTTTATGTTGATGACCAATTGTGAAGTTGAAGGCTTTAAGGTGTTCCTCCTTTCTTCTTTTTGATATTTCTAATAGATTTATTGGGCAGGTAATGTGGACATTTTCTTTATATTTAGAAGCTGTTGCCATACTTCCACAGCTTGTATTGTTGCAGAGAACAAGAAATATTGATAACTTGACAGGACAATATGTTTTTCTCCTCGGGTACATTGTTCTAAATTCCTTTTTTAATGTTATAACTAATGAGATGGCTTCTTATAATGATGCACAGTCTGTAAGGATGAAGTTATATATTGTGATGTTTTATTTTTCAGTGTTTTCCTTTCTCATCTAATATGCTATTTATTTATTCCTCTCACTTTTTCAAGCAGAATCATATTGTTATTCTTCACAAATGAAGTCTAATTTCATAGCATGTCCAGTTATGACTGAATTTTCCCTTTGTTGTTAGTACTTTTTCAAACTGTCTTACTATGATGATCAAAACTCTTATTTCTTCTTATATTCCTAGAATTTACTCCGCTGCTTCATATGCTTTCAAAATGAATTTCTTCTTCTATGTGTTAAAAATTTTCTTGGAAAACAAAATCCTTTAGTAGAGATAGAACTTCTGAAGACTTTCTTCAGCCGTTAGAAGAACAAATGACAATAAAGATCAACACAACGCCTTAGGCCCCATTTAGGTGATTGGGAGTACTAAGTGTTCAGAAGAGCCATCATTTTCCCATGTTTAAGTTTCTTTAGCATCCTTTGAAATTTGCAGAGGATACTTGAACTAATTAGGAAATATAAAATGTTCCACATGAACTATGCAAACTGATCTGGGGCTAGAAATGGTAAAGAATAATGTTGCGCAAAATTTATACTAAAGAAAAGGATTGAGGGGCTGTGACTTTGATGTTACAGTTGCTATGAGATGGAATCACTATGTTCAAACATAAGTGGAAAAGTGAGTGGCCCACTAGCCTAAGACACTCTTGAACTGCTGTGCTTTGGAAGTTAAGTAGAAGTATAACAGTACCAAACATAGCTTAAGACAGTCCAGAATTGTCACTCTTCTATGATTTGCATGTGTCTCTCAAGACATGGCCTTCAATTTTGCTTTGAAAAACTTTTTTCAATCATAACTGTATTATCTTAAATAATTGATATTCAATTTTATAGGCCATTAGTAGTAGATCCGCAGTTTGCTAGTGTTTCCAGTGATGACCAAGCTAGTAAAATTGGGCCTATATATTGTTCACACAGTAATGTGCTGAATTTGCAGCCCTGCTATACAGAAGCCTGCCTTGTGTTTGAGCACTTACCTCATAAGACTGTATAACAAATAGGGAAAAATTGTTCTCACATTTCTTCTTTTATCTCCATGGTTGTCTCCTGCTAAGATGTACAAAGTTCTGAGAGCATGATGCAGACTAATTATGTCAGAACTTTAGAATGACCATCCTATTTTTGTTACATGTACAAAATTGTTTGTCTTTGTTTGTTGACTACTCTGGAAGCAGTTTTTGTTTTCTATAGATAGAATATTGTATACTCATCTTTGTGGCTTCTTGTGGTGCAGTGCATACCGAGCATTGTACATATTGAACTGGATTTATCGCTATTTTACTGAGGCTCACTATGTCCATTGGATAAGTACGATTCTCTCGTTCTCTCCCACTTCCTCTCTTTGTGTGCATGCATGCCCAACCACATATGGATCTTGCCATTCAGATGCTATCTGATTGTTAAAACTCCATCTATGTATTTATATTTTCTTTCATTTTTTCCTCTCCCTTCTTTGTGTTTGCAAGAGGTTTTGGTTTGAAATATTAAGAAGCTTATAGTCCCCATGATGACCTCCATATTTATGTGATTGTTTCTCTTCTGCAGCTTGGATATCAGGTCTGGTTCAGACATTGCTCTATGCCGATTTCTTCTACTATTACTTCCAGAGGTCAGTGACTTATCCTTTCCAAAACCTATTCAGACATACAGTATTGTTTACATAAATGTTAACCTTGGTTGTGCATGGTTTCAGCTGGAAGAACAATGAGAAGCTTCATTTACCAGCTTGAGGCATTATTAGGCCACTTAGGCCAAGGTTGCGATTAGTATGCAGTGATATTCAGTTGTATGATTGAGGTGCTTGGCATTTTTACAATTTTTTCTTTATCCCATTTATTTTTGGTTGTCCGTTGTGAAGATATTAAAGCACTTTGGTTATGTGTATGCCGCCGAGCGGGGTTTAACCCGAATACCATACTTCATCGTTGAAACTGCTCAAAACAAAACATTACAGTGCACTATATTTCATATTCTTTTCATAAGCTTTTAGGGTTTAGTATATATCAAACGGCCATTGCGAATTTTGTGGTGCTGATGTTAGTTTTGGAATTGAATGTTAGTTTAGGTTTGTTACATTAACCAGGAGAGCTGATTGCTTGAATCTTTTTCTGCTTATGTTTTATTTATTTATTTATTTCATATCATATATAGGTTGCTTTGGATGCCTGTAAATATTTATGTAGCAAATTAAACACCAAATCAGAACCCACAAAACAAAAGTTCCCATCATTCTCAGTCAAACTGTAAATTAGAAAGTGTCCATAATATTTGGCGTTCATTGATGCAAGCTAACTGTTATCTTTGTAAAACGGATGAAGATCGATCTTGTAACAGTAAATAAATTTTTGCAAATATGTTGAATAATTCTGGTAAAATTAAATAGCATCATTTTTATAGTAATAATTTTTAACAAGATTGGGCAATTCAACGTAAATGTGGTATAAAATTGATAAATTTTATGTTAAATTTAAAAATTTTGTATTAAAAAAGTGATACACAAGATTAACTATTTCATAAGTGTGGATCTTGGAGACTCACCAGATTCGAATCTTTCATAAAAATAAAATTTCATTTGAACAGTGCAAGACTGCATGGATAAGCTTACATTACTCAGTCAATTTGGAACTCATTACTAGGTATTGGGAAGCAATTGAAATGGAAGAACATTCTAGATACAGCAAAAAAATTCTCTAGTGATTCAAATGTCTAATCCGTCGTCAATTTGGGATCTAATTCAGGATTTTCTTTAGGAGGTATTGGGAAGATAAGAAGATGGATTTAATTCGCACGACATGAATATTAAACACAAATATAATATGGATTCGAATGTATATTAGTCACTTTTCAAAACGTTTGATAATCTGAATTTCCGCGTCCTCATTGCTGTCACGGGGCCGAGATTTCGAGTGGTTGTCCTTATTGCTGCCGCAGGGCTGAGATTTGTGTGTTTGGGATCGTAGGTCGATTTTTCTCTTCTCTTTCCTGTAACTGATCATTGTCGCCCGTGGTATCATCTGTTTTCGAGTAGTTTAAGTCGTCTTGCTTGTCCCGAATGTCAGCCCAAACCTTGTTAAAATCCGAACGACACACAATCAGTTCTGCATGCTTCTGTTTAAGCCGTTTTAAAATTAAAGGCAACGCAACTTCTGGATTTCTATGCAAATGGTCTATAACATCAAGGCCATAGTCTCCGTACAAACGGTCAATGCATCTCAAATCTGCAACACTCAAATTCCGTTTAATATTGATTGAACACCTCTCCTCGTCGTTGTTGTTGTTTTCATGTTCTATTCTGTTCACCAATTTCTGTACACTCTTAGCAGCTGAAATCACGTACTCCAAAAGCATATCTAGCTCATATCTATGGTCCTCGCACCTAAACAATATTTCCTCTTGCTGTTTTCTCTCTCGTTGATTGCAAGAATAATTCCCAGAATCTGGACTCACACAAACCATATAATCATTCAAAACTTGATCAGCAATCTCCGATCTATTGCTAGTCAACGGCGTGATATAATTCTCCGGCAAAAGCCAATAGCTGGGAGAAACTTGCTTGCATCGAGAAAAATCGAGCTCTTGCATGGATTGTACAATATGCTTCTGCTTTCTAATCTTCGTAGCTGGTCTATGATCATCAGCCGAAGGAGTTGATTCAGAATCCGATACAAGTCTGTGAAACTCCTCAATCAAATCGCCATGGCCATGCTCATCGAGAATAGCAGAAACTTTTTTTTTCTGCTCATGCAACTCGCGCAACGACAGGCCTTGAATTTGCTTTATAAGCTTTATAATTTGCCTCAATTCCGCGACGTTTTCATCGTTCTGAAAGCGTATCTTCACCTTATTCATAAAATTCAAGGCTGCTAAAACTTTAACAAAACCATCACCACCGCCGCCATTGCTGCCGTCCTCTGCGGTAGTTACAATGCCATAACCCTGAGGCATAAAGACATTGAACTTAAGAATTAAATCGTCGTGTCCGGCAAATAACTTTGAGATCTCCTCACCTAGACCTGCAACGTCAAGTCTTCTCTTGGAGAAATCATTCAAAAAAAGACGAAACCTGGCGGCTTTATCGGGCTGGTTTCGAAATCTTTCATGCACTTCTTCGATAAGAGTTGTGCAAGCCTTTTTTCGTTCAGAAAGAAGAAACTCTCTATACTGTGAGCAAACATCATCTCTGAGTGATTGATCCATGGTTTCACAACTGGGTTTCATGGCGAAATTTCAAAGCGGTCAGAAGATTAATTAAAAGTATATTAGTTTAGGGTTTTGTTGTGTCACAGTAATAACAATACAAGAAGATAATGAAAATACAACAAGTACCTTTATAAATCCTTTTCTGAGGAGGGAATTAGGGTTTTGGGAAGATTTATACCCTTTATATAGGATTCCTCGTTTTATTTGTTAATGGAAAATCAGTAGGAGTTGAGGAACCTCCAAGTAGACCGCTGCCTGCAAACTTCTTTCTCTATTCTCTATCTAAAATTTCATTGGAATATTTATGGAAAATTTTCTGAACTACCCACACTAATAAATAATTTATTAAAATAGTAACCTCCATAATTTTTTTTTATTAAATATGCCAAAGATTTTATTTTTAAACCAAAACACCCCCACTTCAACCGAGTAAAACAAGCTTGTTAATGCATTGTTTAACTCTTCATTTCATTACTTTTTTAATCATTAAATAACTAAACTAACTTCCACAAAGCCATGCATGCAATTGCAGCACTTGACAAGTCAAGTGTCATTGTCATTAACAACAAAATAGTATTAAATATAATAATATTCTTAATTAATTGCATATTAATTACTTATACATTTATTTTTTTTTAATTATTAAATAATTAAGCTACAATTTACTTGCCAACATCATCACCTATTATTCTTGTACACTACTGTTCCCTTATTTCTCAACTCCATCACCTCATTATTTTCTTGCACCTTTACCTTATCATTCTCCTGTAACGTTGCCTCATTATTCCTCTGCACCCTCTCCTTATTACTCCCTTGTTCATCACATTCTTGGTCGTTCAATGAGTTTAGAGCATATATGATGGCCCAATTTGATGTTTTAGCTGTAGATGTCTAGCAGATAAGGCAAGAATTTATGCATGATATTCATGGTCTACGACAAAAGTATATGCATGATATCTGTAGTATATGACAAGAGTTTATGCATGATATTTGTAGTACACAATAATAATTTATGTATGGTATGCGAAGTCTACCACAAGTGTATAAAACATAAAATATTATTCATTTAAGTTATTAAATATTTTAAAATTAAAATTAAAATTAAATTAAAACTAAAAAATAAAATATATTATTAAATAGAATACATTTTTAAGATTCGAGTAGAACTGAAATCAAAATCTATTTTGTTCATTTTTAATCAAACGATCAATAACACATTATTTAAGATGATTTAAAAAAAAATTGTGACACATATAGCATTACTCCTATAAATATTACATTACTTGCCAAAAAATTTTTAATATAATTTTTTAGCGACACTATGAATATTATTGTTTGGTTATGTGTACACAAACCATTTTTTTTTATTTTTAAAACTATTAAAAATATATTTTGTAAAATTTTATTTTCAAATAAAATAAAAAACATTATTATTTTTAAATTTTTAACTCAAAGGGAAAGATAATATATACCCAACATATATATTATTACTGGTTTTTATTTTATAACGTTATTTTTGACACACTATTAAATATATTTTTTATTGTTAAGAATATTAGTTTTAAAATATCATTTTTATCGTTCTTAAAAACTCATCAAATCATTATTTTTTTATTAGAATTGTAAATACGAACAGTATTATCTGAAAATATAAAAGAAAAATTTGAAACGACTAGACAAAACTTGGATAGTTTTTTGAAATTTAGAGAGAAAGTGACGGAAAAGTATATGCCAAAAATATGGTTTAGGTGCTTGCATACATAATTATTATTATAATAAATGCTTATAAATTTTTCATATGAAAAGATGCTCCATTGAAAATTGAAAGGGCAAGCAACGTGAACATCAACAGCTTCATATATGGCCAAATAAAAGGTGTTGGAAACCTATTATGCAATCAAAATCAAACAAATTACTTTTGAAAATTTTATAAAAGCAACTAAAAATAAAAAAATAAACTACATATCAATGACACTTGAATTAACGACGAGGAGTTAGTAAAAATATACTAATTATTATATTACAAAAAAAAAGATGCATACACCAATACAAATTTGATTAATTATAATTAATTTTAACAAAAATAAATAAAAATATTTTGATTTATATTTAAAATTTTATTAAAAAAATGATTATAATTAAAAAATATATATTATAGTAATCATGATGAAAAAAAATAGAAAAATCATCCAAAAATTTAAGATTGAAAAAATAAAGGTGGGTAAGTAAAGCAATTTAAAGAAAGCTAGATGGCATACCGACCGAGTGTTTTCCAACAGAGAAGCTCTATACTGGTGATGAGTGACAACAAAATCCAGTAAGTAACCCATTGTCTACAATCGTGCAACTAAGGACGCTTGCTTCAGTGTTTCCAATATATCTCGATTCACTATTCAATTTTTTTTTATTTTTTGTATTTTAAAACAGCAAAAACTATTTGCAAGCTTGCCCGCATGAAAATCATTAGATTTGATAAGCATGGAATGGAAGAACAAGATGTGAATTATCTCACTTACAGGGGGTAAAAAAATATGAACCCCGGCCTGCAGCAAAAATAATCAGTCAGTCAATCACAATTAAACATGAAAGAAAACAAATTTGTAAGAGTAAAAAATATTTGGAACTGTAATAACCTTGAGTGAACAAATTATTATTAACCAAATTCACCAGCAATTTTCTAATTTAATTAATGGAGACAAAGAATTTGATATCTGCATTGTGTTATGATACTTCTTCACTAGAGCAGCCTTTCTATAGAAATAATGTATTGAGGATTGAATTCATTGATGTTATATATATATATAAAATCCAATAAATAAGTTCAAATTTTATTTAATTTTAATACATTAAAATATACCCAATAATCAGTTGATCAAATTAAAATATATTAAAGGTCTATTTGATATTGAATTGAGGAGAGTTTAAGCTTCAGCTATTGTTAGATAGAAATACTGAATGTAAAATTTTGACTTTACACATACTTTCAAAATTATATGAAATTACCTAAATACCACATGAAATATTAATAAATATAACTCAAAATTTGTAAATTTTAAGAAAAAAGCTAGAGATTTTAACAGAAGAGTTGAGCAATGGCATGGCACAACAGGATGTATCTTCACTTTACCAATTTTCAAATACATTTTAACAGAAAATGAGGGAAAGATTGTCAAATGAAAAATCCAAAAGATTTCTTCACGCAACAAGAAAACTATTGGCATTTATATGATAATTGCAGTCAAATTAGAACGTGGAATCAAGAAATTTAAGGAAATATTGATCGTGACTTAGACACTCAACGTAATTAATTATTTCTTAAAGACGAAGGCTACCCACGGATATTAAATGTGATATTGATGCATCACACGCTCTACTCATCAAATTCTTTACGTTGAATCATGCATGCACACATACCAAATTAATATAATAAATGTACATATTTCAGGCGCACGCATGTGCTACCTTCCAGCCCACAATTACTTACACTAGAATGCACAATAATTTTCATTCATACATTTAACTACAAATTCTAATTCGATTTGAGCGTGGTACAATTCTTGTTTACCCATAAATTTGTAAGTTAATGACAAGTCAATTTATAAAGTTGTACTGCAATTTGAAACCTTTGAATGTAACATGAATATGTTAAGTATCATGACTTTTTATTTCAAATAGAAAATATATAAATAGACAACCAAATTGCCTCATTTTTTGAAAATTTTAAAGATATAATATGAAATATTATTCCAAACCAAACAGACTTTGTTGGTATTTTTACATAACAAACCACAGCTGACCATGAGAACGACTCAAATGAATTTCGACCGTGATTTTGTTTGTAATTTTACAAACAATTTAAGAAGAGTTATAAAACATATATCTAGTAATGTTACAGAGAGAGATACGGATTTGAACTTACTGGCGCGCGAGACAGTCGGTCATTTAACAGGGGTATCCTCCAAATGGAGTTCTATGCGCATTTGTTCCAAAAGTATCTTTTCAACAGCATCGACAAAGCTTGATAAATTCTGCCGAATATGTACATCCAAGGAATTTGCTGCTTCCTGATGAATTGAAATCAAGTCAGCAAAGGAAAAATGAATAACGTATTTGGCAAGGACAGGGTACAGTAAAGAGACTACAGAAGCAATAGTCCGCAAGTGCATATGCAAAGGTAGGAATTATTGTCGAGTTCATATACACCATCAATTTAAAAACTTGTTTTTTTTTGTTTTACTGAATTTAGAAACAAATAGAAATGTTTTCATTACTGATTTTGAAAAACAAAACTTACCCTTCAAAAGCTATGGCAAAACTCAAAAAACAACCTCTTCGTGTTTTCTTTCTCAGAAAACTGTTTTTCAATACATTACCAGACAAATCCTCCAATCTTAAAATAAACTGCTTCATTTCTTATTTTCAATTTACAAAACAGTTTGTCAATCAAATATTTGTATAACTATACTGAACGAGCCCTGTGTTTCTATCACGTCCAGAATGTATGCAAATTTACAAGTTGAAATCATTTTTCATACAGGACATCCATTCTCATTTAGATAAATAGCATAAAATTAACTTCTTAACAAAATAAGAAATTGGTGATAGGAGGAGGTAATGCAGTATGAACTAAGAACTTGGCAAAATAGCACCCAAAAGCACTAAATATGTAACAAATTTGAAAGTGCAGTATCCTAGCAGTGCATCCAAGAACAAGAAACTATCAAGACAAAATCTGATTACCTCAACCTTGCAAAGAAAGCTTAAAGAAATTTCCTCTGAACGATTATTTGAGCTCTTGAGAGAATTTAGTTTCAACGGAGAATTTGACAGTGGCCAACCTTGAGAAGCTTTTATGAATGCATCGACTCCTCCAACCAAATGAGCAACAACCATCTCATCTCTATCCAAGTACTCAAAGAAATGTCTGTAATTTGAACTATATCAACATAAAACTTTTGTGAATAAATAAACTTAAAAATAAACCAAATAATTATTTCCATGTATCTGTTGGAAAAGATCAGAACATCAAAATTACATATACTTTACCACAGAAGAAGCACTCTCACCTTGATCGATTGGCTGTCTTCACTACAAATCGTCTTAGGGTGCTAAGGATAATTCTATCTTGTACCTTTCCTACGAACCACTGCAATGAAGTACTTGTCTCCAGCAATGCCGACTGTGAAGCTAATTGTCTGCATCATTACAGAAGATTATGTTTGCATTAAACCAGGGCAACGCATAAAACAGAGCATGTCAGATTCCAGGAATAATCAAACTTTAATGCATATACTTCCTTTCCTCACATGTACATAAAATCACATGCTTTAGGCTTTGTTTGGTATTAAAGTATGGTGACTTTTAAGCGACAACCACTGTGAGTTAGGAACACAAGGTTAAATATTAATGCAAAAATGAATGGATCCCATTAAAAGTTGGTGTTACCAAATATTTTTTCAACTTTGCTTCCAAAGCTCAAAAGAAGCACCACAATCCCAAACTAAGCCTCCCACAAAGCAAAATGAACCAGTGTTTGTCAGATTGAAGGGCACACAGTTGGACAGAAAATAAAATAATCACAACATTCCACCCAGGTTTATGGCACGTCACCAAGGGTTTATATTCAAAACCAGACTTCACACTTATCAAACTCTAACCACTACTCATCAGATCATCAGAGGAAAAAAACGCTAAGGGTTTTCTGTTCTAACCACTCCTCAATCACACACGACATGAACAAAGTTGGCACTTTATTAGGCATTTGGTAAACCCAATATATATCAATGCTAAGGCTGTATAGTCTCTGGTGCAAAGCTCAAGCATAATACCTGTTCTTGTCCATTAAGTGCAAAAGAAAAGTAGCTTATTTATTTAGATTACAGTTTACAAATACAAATTAGAAAGCAATTTATATATGAGACATCCATGAAAGAAATTTATAGGAAAACAAACCTGAAAGACTTTGCGGCATCAATGATATCACTGATGTATACATCATTTGGAAATATCTGCATCAACTTTAGAATGAGCATTTGAAGACTGTCCAGAGGTCTATTGAATTGGAAAACTGATTTTTTCAATATAAAAAAACAAATGTTCAATCTCAAAGCTCATGTTCCTAAAAACACATCAATTTCATACACAGGCCTGGTACCAACAGCAAGTTTTTACGAGCTACAGTCACTCAAAATGTCCAAAATAGTTGATAGCAAAAGCAAATCAAAGCTCCAGCTAGTCAGAGGCAAAGCCCAAAATGTATATCAAACCCAAAATTATATACACATGGGATTTCAAAACACCCTTATGTAGCCAGACAAAAGACATCTGAAGGAATCCACAAAATATGTCTGCAGGCAGTCTCTAAAACCACAATAGAAAAACCAATCAAAAACTAATTATTAAATTATGAAAATGAGAAGAAGGATCCACAAAACGAGCCAAAACATGGACAAGCTCTAATATCATGATGGCGAAACTAATCAAAAATTAAGCCAGTAGGTGGAAGAAACCAAACGCTATATGAAGCCACATCAAACCCTATATGTCGTAGACATGGGTTTCCCTAACAATATCAAAGCATTTTCAAGATTTGGGTTCTAAAAGTTTTAAAACTCATAATGATGATTCTGACGCCTTGGTGGCTTCTCCTAATTAAGATTGGCTTTATTAATGTTTTCCAAGAAGCACGGTAGCTCACCATGTATAATATACTCTACAGCAGAATGGCATAATGAAAAGTACAGATGAAGATAATGGGATGATTTCATGTCATGACAACAAAAAGGATGCCATACCTCCACATTCTGTAATTCCATTGTTCCATCAATAACTTCTATAAGCAATTCATGATTAACTTCAGATGGCTCAACGACATCATCAGCTTTACGCAGAAATAATGATCCTTCTAATTTTGGAATATATGTTTGCAGTGACAACGTAATACAATTTCCATCAAAATCAACAACCTTTAGACCTGTCAACGAATCTTCAATTTTTTCTACAACATCAAACCTGAAATTAACGAAGTAAGCAAGTGAAAGGCAACAGTAAGAGGCATAAAAGACAGATAATTAAAGCACAAAGCCAATGAATTACCTTCTGAATATAGAATCAAGATCCTGCAGAGAGTTCAAGATTATTTTGTTCTTCTCAATCTGACTTTCAAGTTCTAGAATCTGAAAGGTACACAGAACTGTTTATCAAGTAACCAATGAAGTACATCATATAGGAAAAGCAATTACATTTTTCTATCAATAGAGAAATTTCTTCAATAAAATAAAAGCTACCATCCTCAAGTAAAAATGAAGTACACAAACAGCCTTATCTCAGAAAAGCAAATAAAGGGAAGGTACAAGTTGTAAAAACAATCCATAAGATAAGTGGAAATTGAAGAAAATTTTGCTATCATTACATGAATATTGTCCCATTCTAATTTCCATCATCGCACCACATTGCAGAATTTGTGACTAAAAGAGCTACATTCACGAAGAGCATTACTGCAAGCAGATGCTGATGCTTACTCTAAATTACCAAAGATTTTATTACATCCCATGTCATGATGGAACATTTAGGGAAAGGTTTTTTGTGTGTTCTCCACCATTTCAGAGTATCAAAATTTCCAATTCTACTAGAGTTTTTGCACATTCAATTTCTAGACACTGTAGATACTGTGCAAAAGGAATTCACTATGATTTATTGTTTCTTCTTCTTAGTAACTATATGACAAGAAAGAACTCTACTACTAGATGAAAAGTTGTCTAGAAGTAGCCACTCCGTTATTTCTATTTACCTTCACTTTATTCCTATTTATAAGAATTGGTTCTCATATATCTTTTAGGAGTTTCACAAAGAATTAAGTCTACACTGGATAATTCATTTTTAAATCCCTTGTGGTAACATAAAAAAAAAGACAGAATCTGATGCCAAGAACTCATTTACAAACAAGCCCATGAAAATTCACCCTAAGGTTTCTCATAAAAGCAAAGCCTCAAAAACTTGAAATCCTTGTAAACTGAACTCTGCATTCTGTAGAGAATGAAAAGATGGTGCAAATACAGGATCTTTTTGCAAGTGGCATAAACTATTACTGTAGAAATGATTCAAGCAGTAATAAATAAAGTGCTAGGGATTAAGACCTCAAACTTTTCATCTTCGTAAATTTTTGTCAAATCTGATTGACCTTCTCCAGATATAGAGCCATCAAAATGTACATCTTCTTTTGTATTCTCCAGACCCTACCATAGATTCACAAAAAGCCATGACTATAGTACACAAAAAGCCATTACTAACTAATTTGGCAAAAATAAGGACTTGGGCTAGTATGAGCTGACTACTAAATAAGCTAGTTTAAAACAAATAGTAAACGTAATTTTACCAACAAAGAACCAACCTGTGTTTCAATTAAATCCAATGCACAATTTAACTCTACAAGATCACTCTCCAGTCTACGAGCATCTACAAACTCACATAACCATACACAGATATTAAGCACAAAACTCACGACGCAAATGGAAAAAAAAATGTATAATGCCTTGTGCGACACAATATTGGAACATGAGAATTCTCACCTTCGACGTTGGTTCCGGTAAGAGTCTCAATTTCATTAGAGACTTTACTACTTTCAGCCTCCACAGACTTGAGTTCCTCTTTCAGTTGCATTAAGTAGGCATCTGTATCAACAGAAGGAAAAAAAATAAACAAATTAAATACTCAAGACCATGCCAAGCAGCATCACAACTTCCATCTCCTTATTCTACCTCGTTTAATTTTTCAACCCTAATTTTCCATAATTTGTTAAAATAATATATATATATATATATATAAAGCATGAAATTTGTATTCAAGAAAATAAAGAGGCAAAAGAAGATCCACCTAAATCTTCAATTCCCAAGAAGCTCACATCGGAGCAATCCGATATAATTTCCTTTACTTTGCTCTGCAAAAATTTTTCCTATTTCAATTTATGCAATCTATAAACACAAAACAATTGCCAAAAAACAAACTCGGTTACAAAATTACCTCGAAATCCACAGTGCAGTCTTTGAGTAATTTATCCGACTCTGAAGGAGTTATTTCCATTTCATCTTCACAGTTACTTCCATGGATCTCCATCAACTCTCTTACCTCACTAAAAATTGCAAAAAATAAAAATAAGTAATTACACAAAAAATAAATAAAATGATGAAATTATTTACAGAAAGAAAGAGACCTGCGAATAGATTGGAGATCGAGAGGTGACGAAGATGAAGTGGCTTCCATGGCGTCTTCCATTGTGTCACTGTTTCAGACTTTTCTCACACTCTAATTCTGTCGCTCTGATAAAGACTGTTTTTTTGAGGGAAATTCAAAAAGTTAAAAATGGGAAAGATGGCGTGACGAGAGATAAGGACGGAGACTATGGGCTGGTCATTGCTCTACAAATTGGGCCCGTTTAAGTGAAACAAAGGACAAACTGTATTTACCCTTCGACTGCACAATAAGGTCAGCCAGCTAGACTCTTCAGGCTCATACTCTTTTTTTTTAATTTTTTAATTATTAAATTAATATAATATAATTAATATTATACAAAATATAAAAAGAAAAATTAAACTAAATAGTCTCATCATATCAACTATACTAATTATAATCAAAGAAGACAAAAAAATTGATAATTAATTATAAATAAAAAATTTACAAAAATTATTACTGTTTAATTTTTACTAATTCAATTTATATAAAATTATTTTTTAAAATTTTTTATATATAATTAATTAGTAAAATTTTCATTTGTGATGAATTGAATTGTTCCTCAATATTAGTATAGTTAACACTGTAAGATTAACTCAATAATACATGTATCTATATATATATCATTTTTACAATTAATTAATTTTAAAATTAAATGTAATGTAATTTATTTTTATTAAATAGACGTGTAATTGACGTTAAGTTTGCTTTGATCGAGATTTTCTCTCAGTAGTCGTATTTCTTTTATTTGTAAATGCATCACAAAATTGATGATCTCTATTATGAGGTTGAATTTCAGCCCAAGACATTGTTATTTATTTTCTAATAAATATCAAATTATTTTCAAAAGTTTTTTATATGCTCATGTTTCGCTCGTTGTTAAAATAAATATTTAATTATGAGATTTACAATTAAAAGATGATAAAAAAAATCTAAATAATAAATTTTTTATTATATTTATTTATTTATTTTTAAGTTATGCTACCGTGCAACAATAGCTCTCGTATAGTAATATATGGGTTTCTAGATATTTATATATTTAAAATGTATAAAAGATTTTAAAATTTTTTGTGTGATTAAGGTATATTTGGCGGAGAGAATGGAAAGAAAAGAATAAGTACGAATGGTAATTTTTGACATAATATATCAAACAATGCCAACTTAATATGAATTTATAGATTCAAATTGATATAAAATAACATAATTACTAAATAAATAAATACGATATGGCACAATTAATAATTATATTAAGTTTAAATATAAAATTTTTAACATGTGAATTGGTTTATGACATAATTAATATTTAAATAATAATATATTAATTTATTTATAATTTAATAATTTTATTATATTTCTCATGTTTTAAAATATATTTAATAATAATAAAATAAAATTAATTAGTATTTATTTATATATTACTATCACTATTATAACAATATATTACAATATGTTAAAAATTTTTGTTAATTATTTATTAATTATATTATGTTAAAATTTTTAATTTTTAACATGATTATTACATGAATGGAATTTAAATTAATCTCTCTTTGATATCACAATACTATAACATGACATGAATACAATTTTCAATAATTTGAATTGGCATATCGAGAATAGGGAAAAAGATGAAATAAAATAAAATGAAGGGTCAATTAAATTATTATTATTATTATTATTGTTTGAAATAAAGAGAATATAATGAAATTTGAAGAGAAATATATTTTTTTTGACAATAGTATCCTTCATTGTTACAGTAAATTATTGCTAATATTTGATTAATAACTTAATTAAAAATAAGATATATTTTTAATATTTAATTATTTTTCAATTAGTAATTATTAGTGATATTTAAAAATTTGAAAATTGGTAAAATCATAATTCTTTCGTTTGAATAAATAATAATTCTTAAAAAAAAATTATTCTCTTATTTTATTTAACTAAATAAAATAATTTTATTTTCTAAAAAATCCTACGACCTTAAAAATTCTTAAGATAATAATTCTCTTATTTACACGTAAATTCTAGATTTTTACTTTTGCTTTTATTTTAATTAAAAACACAACACCCAGCAATGCAACATTGCTCGGACAAAATAGTAATTTAGTTCCACTTCCAGCAAGCAAGACTACCATCGTTAAAATTATACAAACTAAAAAGCAAAGCATCTGTTTTGATTAATCACCCAGCGTTTTCCTATATTATATGCTGCCAAATCATAACCTTCCCAGAGATTTGTTCAACTGGTAGTTGGAAGATAGATCCTGATTATGCCTCGCTTTCCAAGTTTCTGCCGACAATTAGGGCATTTCCCTTGCGCTTCAATAGCAGCCTTGATGCACTGCTTACAGAATATATGACCGCATTTCGTTGTCGTTGCTTCAATTAATGGACCCATGCAGATCGGGCAGCTGAATGTTGGTGGTGCCTCGGGCACGGGGGGAATCTGGGGCAACTCCATTGGTGCAGCAACGTTAAACACCTGGAACTCGAAATTAACAAGGATTGTAACAGTTGGTTGGTTACATGTCAAAATTTTTAAAATAACTTCTGATAAAAGACAACATTACAATAAAAACTCAGAATGGAACAACAGAGTAGCAATGGTGAATGTGAAAAGTGTAGCAGTGTTTGGGCATGCAATAAAGTTGATGAACACATTATTCTAGTCCAGGTCTTACAGGTTTAGGCTAACATGAGAGAAGAAAAAAACAATAATCTAATTACTTATGGTACAAAGCAATTAAAAGGGATGCATTAATCAAAACATAAAGTTCTTGAAGCTTCTTGATGGAGCAATCTGAGTAAAAACTCTCGCTTCATTTTCTTGGTCTCTGCACTAAATTTTCATCACTCTACTAAATTCTGTGATTTGGAGATGGATGGTCGGATGATAACCACATCAACAGAGGGTAATGAACTTTAGGCAAAATGAAGCAAATAAAGGAAAAAAACACACTTTTATTTTGAATTAACATGTAGGTTGACATAGCTGGGTGTTTGGGAAAGAAGTTTTGAACATTTGTATACTACAAGGACAAAATATTTTGACTGCTACTTGGAAGATAGACATCTAAAATCATCTTTCAAGAAATAATTATTTAAGATTCAAGACCAGTGGAATGATTCATCGATCTTCATTTCCAATTAGTGCCAGTGGGAATTGTGGAGTGAAGTTAAAAATGGCACACATCATAACAAATACTAAACACATAAAATTAAATGTCAAATTTTCTGTTACTATGCATATAACATAATCTTACGTTTCAACTTTCAATGCATAAATAAATGAAAGAGAAACTTAAAAAAAAATTGAGAGGGAAATATTTCTCTAAAAACAGATGGGAACTACAGAGAGATCAAGCAAGGATCAGTAACAGGCCGGCTAGTGGTACTGGCTACCAAATTCATGAAACAATCCTCATCAGAAATTGCTTCCAGGTTTTGAAGATTGATCATCTACAAGAAAAACATAGTTTGGCCATTACTTGGAAGACAGACATCTAAAATCATCTTTCAAGAAGTAATTGTCCAGATTCAAGACTAATAAAATGATTCTTTAATCTTCATTGCCAGTGGACATTGTGGAGTGAATAAGAATATGGAAATGAAATTAAAAATGGCACAAAGCCACAAGAAAATACTAAAAACATAAGATTAAATGCCAAATTTTCTTTTCCTATGCGCTTAATATAATCTTCAGCTTCAATTCTCAATGCAGATGAAAAATAAATAAATGAAAAATTGAAAGGAAAATATTCTCTTGAAATAGATGAGAATAAAATAACTTATAAGTTGTTAGAGGAACCTGGTCAGTGGAATCAGCTACCAAATTCATGACATAATCGTCTTCAGAAGTTGCTTGTGCGTTTTGGAAATTTGTAATCTACAAGAACAAAATATTTTGGTCATTACTTGGAAGACAGAAAATCTAAAATCATCTTTCGAGATTTAATTGTATAAGATTCAAGATCAGTGCAATGATTCTTTAATCTCACTTTTCCAATTAGTACTACTGGACATTCTGAAGTGAACAAGAAAATGGAAATGAAATTAAAAATGGCACAAACCACAATAAATATGAAACACATAAAATTAAATGCCAAATTTTCTTTTACCATGCACGGAACATAATCTTAAGTCTCAACTTTGAATGCATAAATAAACGGAAAAGAAAAAGAAGTAAAAAAATTGAGAGGGAAATATTCTCTAGAAAAAGATGGGAACTACACAGAAATCAAGCAAGGAGCAATAAAATAACTTATAATCTCGTCAGAGTAACCTGGTCGGTGGAATTAGCTACCACATTCATGATACAATCCTCTTCAGAAATTGCTTCCTCTGGCATGTTCCTTCTCTGCTCGATGTACCACATTGCCACTTCTGTCAATTACAGTTCAAAACCAGAAAAACATATCACAAACTGACTCCTTAGAAAAGATGAAGATAGATAGGCAGCAATCTCCTTAGTCACAGAAGTATCATTATGAAGCAAAATGCCATCCAAATACAATATTGAACTCACTAGGATATAACACACTATCTTATGAAACATAAAACCACTTTGCTCATCATGTGAAATAGAACCAGAAAAAAAATATTCATTTATGAGCATCAGAAATTAACATTAAGAACATTCAAGAATTAAATGAATCACAAACATTAAAAATTTACTAAAATCTGCCTAAATTAAGAAGTCTTCATTTTTCCAAGCAAAACCATATAAAAGTTCAAGCATATTGCAAGAGTAGCACATCAGATCAATTATTATGAGCTTGAGGCGGTAATGCAGCATGTGTAGCATATCAGTTCAATTATGAAGAGTTACTTGAGGCGGTAACACAGAATAATTATCTTTATCTCTTTTGCTCCCACAAAATTATCTTCTCTTCCCAGCTATACACCAATGAGGATTTAAATGGGGACCAAAAGTTTATGAAAACCACATAACTCATTTTATGGGATTATATGAAGCAGAAGTATAGAATAAGAATTTTTCACTGCCGCTGACTACAATGTTACCTGAAAGGGTGTCTAATAGTCCTCCAGCCTCAACGAGCACCTCCCTCAAATTAGTAACCTGAGAATATTGTCTTCGAGAATTGTTCTTAGCCTAAAAAGAGTTATGGCACATAGAAATCAATCAGTAAAATGGAAATGCACGAGAGATCCTAACAAAAATAATATTTTGAAGACTAACACATCATACTTCAGCAAATATCCTCTGGTTAATTATAGCTAGATCATCATCAATGACCTCAACACAATCTCCTACTTCTTCTTGAGAATCTCTGTGCACTTCAGCTGAATATTCTTGAGAATTAGCAGCCATGTTTCCATCAGGAGGTGGATAGTTGAGGTCCAGTACTGGTAAATTCCTTATTCTGCGATCATCGCTCACATCACTTCCGATGAGATATTGCCTCAGCCCCTCAGTCCTCATGCTGTTGTTAAAGCTTCAAGTCCTAAATATACAGAAAATAGTATAATTTAGTTACTAACAAAAGCATTCTGGGTCTACTTTCAGAAATTAAATGTCCACAATCATCAATCAATCAGTACATTCATGAAATCAGCCACAATGCGGAAAATAAACAAAAGTAAAAAGCTTAGAACTCTGTGAGCTTTTGGTGTAATAGAGAAGAGAAAAATAACCTGCAGAATTCTACAATTATATAATAAAAGCCTATGATACAGTTTCAATAAAACAGTTTCCATTATCCTTGTCTGGTTGTTGAAAGATATGCTAAAAGTTAAATATGATAAAAGTTAAGGATAAACCATTTTCTTTTTTCAATAGCTTTCCCAACTAGACCTCAAGACATGAAAAACTACAGGGGAAACAAGACACTTGGACTGCTACAAATGACACCATCAAATTTCAAACTAGCCCAAACTACTTCAAAATGTCACCCAATTGAGCATGTCTAGGATATTCTTTTTACCACAGCAAGATTACTGCATCTCCCTCCATTCTGTTCACCACCATCAAACTCCACAGTTACCAATACTTGTTCAAAGCTATACTTTAATTATAAAGGAATATTGGCTATAAAAACTCCATCTCCTTCAACCCAAAAAAAGGGATATATTTCTAAAAGTGTAGGCATCTGAGAATCAAAAAAGTTCAAAGATTTTATCTGAGAACAAATAGCAGTAAACAAGGCAACTCAGTTTTGTTCTACAATTACACCTTCCTTGTACATCCATAAGTAGACAGTCAAATACATTGCGTGTTTTTGAGTGCGTGGCATACAAGAAGACGCATTACAAGCATAGACATAGATTGATAACCGGATACGGTATATGCTGCACCCAAGCACACATAAAACAAGCTAATTAGAAGACAGAACAAAGAATTCAGAGGCATAATTAAGAAATAGAAGATATACAGACTTCCGTTCAAAATAGTAATCAGAAGTACTAACCAGTCAAAACGATTCAAACAACAAAAAGTTTACAACTTCACAACCTATACCCATTATCGAACGAGAAGTTGTTTCTCCCAAAACCCAATAACAGTAATCATAAACACATACCTACACCACACACAGATATACATACATACTTCTGGGAGTGTGTTTGTTTCTGATTTGGTTAAAATTGCTTTCCACGAAAAGCAGCCTTTTTGAAAAAGCACCCGTTACTCCTACTCAGAAATTAAACCCTCATACACCTAATACCAAAACCCTGGTTTCACAGACTGCCCACATGTTTACTCACAAATTCCTTACCTTTCTCCGATATTTCAGACAGAAAGACGAGCAGCAGGGACGTTCTATGATATGGGTTTTGGCTGATGATCATAGAATATAAATATGCGTAGAGAGAGCGGAAGAAAATCTAAAACAGTAAGAGAAGCACAAAGAGATTTGAGAATAACATCAGCAAGTGGTTCCTGAAAATCTTTCCAAATGAAAATACTGTTGAGTATTTATTAAAATTTAAGCTCCATGACCACTGCGCATGTCTTTTTTTCATTAACGGAGTATCGTGAAAATCTTGTAGCCATTTTTGTTGCCATCGTTCCACCCAGTTTTCCTCTTCACAGTTTCTCAATCGATTTCTTCGCTTTCATATTGGGTTTCGGCTCTCCCAACTTAGCCAGGCTTACAATAAATTGAATCTCGCGCTTTCGTCGGCCTACTGCATTTAAGACTAGACCGGGTTCTGTTCATTCGTCCGTTTAATGTCGGGTCGAATAGGTTTTTGCAGTTCAAAACTGTGAAGATATAAGTTGCTATCTCCACCTCTTTTGATATAATTCACCAAAATTCTTTAAGATTCACATTTATATATAAAAATTATGAGAAACAATTTTACTATAATTGAGCTTCACATGAGAATCACCGTACTTTCAATATCAACATCTACGATCTTCAACATGAAATTATCTTACTCAATAATATTTAAATTCACTCTTACGTTTTTCTTTCTTAGAAGAGCTCGTTCATCAATATAAATACCACCACATATTTTATATAACTATCAATTATATATTATATAAAAAAAATATATGAATCATTAATAATAACACTTTTTTTTTACGATAATCTAATTACATATTATAAGAATATTTAGATAAAATTATTGATTTTTTATAAAGAAGAAAGAACTATTTATATTATTAATCTCGCATTTACTTATTTCGAGTTATTCGTTAAATATTTTTTTTACAATCCTCTTTAAATTACCTTAATTACTCGTACTTTTTTTTAATAATATCTTTTAAAGTGCTTTAATTTTTTACACTTTAGGTCGATTGTTTACATTTTAAGGTCAATTTGTGCTTTAATGTTATATATACTTAGATTGGATAAATCTATATACGACTTGTATGTCAATTAAGCATATGTATGTATATATATATATATAGATTTTATAAAGGTGTAATATAATTTTATTAATCAAATTTGGGTCCAATAAAAAGTTTCATATTATTTTTGATAAATCTAGTAATTATAAATTTTTTGTGTATGGAAAATTTACAATGAATCTTAAAATTTATTTAAACTTTTTAACAAAAATTTAAATTATCTATTTTAATCAAACTTAAAAAGAGAATTAATTGACATTTTCTCTATTTTAAGAAATCCTGTAATCCTTAACAACCCATAGCTAACCCGACCCGAGAAACTAACACAACCGGATTGCTGCGGTGTTTCTATTCAAAGTCTTTGTTTTGGTAGGTAGTTGCTTGCGAAATGCTTGACTCAAACTCTACTCTTTCCTCAAGTTTGCTATCTCCTCTTTCATTTCTGGTGTTTGTTCTCTGATCCCTCTCTCTGTGAGCGAAGAGCAAACATGCTTTCAAAGAACAGGGCCTTGTTGCGGTGTCTCTCTGTGTTTCTGATAATTCAATTCTCATGCTTATCAGCCTCAACTTTCTTCAAGCCGTTCAATGTCAGCTACGACCACAGGGCTATGATCATTGATGGAAACCGCCGTATGCTCATCTCTGCCGGAATTCACTACCCGCGTGCCACTCCAGAGGTACCCTTTTCACCTTTTCGCTTCTTTACCTTGTTTTGGCTGCTTAGTTTCATGTCTTCTTTTGGCTCTTTTTCCCCTTTTATGGGACGAATGAAAGTTGGTCTGGCTGCTTGAATTTAGTGTGTTTTTGTCTGATTTTCTTGTTTCCTTTTCTTTCCATTGAATAAATTAAGGTTAGCTTGGTCGGCGATGAATTAGTTGACTCTTTGTCTGTTGAATCAGTTTTCTTCTTTTCATTGTTTAAAGGTATGAGCTTCAATCTGTTGTTACGAGTCGCAACCAGTGAACAGTATGACATTGTGAACCTTTATATCATGATTGCTTTTAGAGCCATTATGTTGTCTCCCTAAATTTCTTTGCATGTCAGATGTGGCCTGATCTGATTGCAAAGAGCAAGGAAGGTGGGGCAGATGTGATCCAAACTTACGTGTTTTGGAATGCGCATGAACCTATCAAAGGACAGGTTTGTCAACTTTTCTACCCACCTCATCAGTGCTAATAACTTCACATGGGTTTTAGGGACAAAATTCATCTCTTTATACAAATCATTAATTTTTCTATTCAACTCTTTGTTCAGTACAACTTTGAAGGGCAAAATGATATCATCAAATTTGTGAAGATAGTAGGCTCCTATGGGCTCTATCTCCATCTCCGCATAGGTCCTTATGTCTGCGCTGAGTGGAATTTCGGGTCTTATCTTCTTTTCCCACTTTATCTTTCTAGTTTACGTGTCTACTTACATTTTGGCTCATGAAAGGTTTTTTTAAGTCGTAGTTTCTAAGTCTGATATTTTGCAAGAAGAGTTTAATGCATTAGTTATTCCCTTTGATAACTGCTTTGCACTTTCCACCTAAGGTGATGGTATGCCAAAAATGCATAATTTTGTTGCTTGGCTGGAGATGCCAGAATCTTGGTTGGACAAATCACAACACCTTAGTTCATAAACTAAGGATTGTTGTCCATTATTTCATTGTTGAATTATATAACTGTAGAGGGTACTTGTATTGTATCAATGTTAAACTGTTGATTGACATGGTAAAAGAAACAAAAATGATCATCAACAGTTTTGTATTTTGAGCATAAATAACAAAAAACTTTCAAAAATATACCAGTAAAAGACTATGATCGATGTGCATCCAATCAAATTTGTTTTATTGTAGGAGCATCAACGAAGAGAGTTCCTATTATCCTATCAATAAGCTTTAAACTAAAATCAAAATGTCTTTGACTAAACAATGCAAAATTGTTATTTGTTGCATCTTTTAGTTCTCTCAGTGGTTCATATTCTGATGTTATCATCTTGTTGAGGCCAATATTGAGCCACCTATACTATATTTGGTTTTTTCTTTTTATATTTATAGTTTCCATCTTATTTTGAAAAATAATCTTACAGGGGCTTCCCCATATGGCTGCGTGACATCCCTGGCATAGAATTTCGAACAGACAATGCACCTTTCAAGGTACAATGTGTCAGAAGCATCTATGTTTGATAATTATTTTGGTTTTCAATTACACAGCTAAGAATATGATAATTCTTAATTATGTAGTATTGTATTTGAATTAAGCTCTTTTTTATAATGTTTAAGCACATTGTGCCAAGAAAGTGGAGCCAACAATTTGATATAGGTGCACTAGTGATATAAACTTGTGTTACTAGTTTAGTTTTTCTCTTTCGGTCTTGAAGTGATTCCCGAGAATGATTCCCGAGAAGCCTTTACTCCCATTGTGTCTTTAATTTTCTCATGGACTTTATATCAATTACTCTCTGTTAATCTGCATACATCATTGCATGGGTGATAAAGTTATGTTTTGTTGTGCTGCAAAGCAATGTCATGTTCCCCCCACTTTCTCTCTGTCTTCCTAATCTGAATAATGATTGGAATCCAGAAAATGAATTTCTGGTGAGGTGAATATATTTTCTTCAGCTATTGAAAAGTGTGCTACATTTAGAACCTCATGAAAGTTTTGGAATACAATAATGGTCCTTATTTGATGTCAAGATAATAAATTTAAAAAATGATGTAATTCATTATATTGGAGGCATGTCGATGTACAAATTCTGGTTATAAATTTGAATCAAATGTGATTTATTTATGAGAAGATATAATTGATCACAAGAAAGTGAAAAATATTTTATCACCTTAGAGTAGTATTTCATTCTTAACGACAAGTCAGTTCTCGTTAAAATGCTTAAGACACTTCCATGAAACACCAGAAGTTGTTGTTTAAGTGGAAACATATTTATTGATGGATGCAATGGATTCTTAAAATGTCATCAGTTTTTCTTTGAAACTGCTAAGAAATAGAGATGTTTTGCATGCTCTCAAGGATTTGTTTTTTAGCAATTTTTCTTTCTGATGAAATGTTTGGAAGCTTTTTCTTCATGTGCACTAGAGGTTGAAGTGCTATTAGATATGTGACTGGCCAGTTGAAATCTGTGAGCAAAAAGTTGATTTCGATCATGATCAACATCATTTTGACCCATGAAGGCATCATATGAATACTTCTGTTTGGTCAACCCATTTTTATTCCTTTTATTGTTTTTACATTTATTTAGAGTTCCACTACTCCAGCCCAATATTAAAGTATTTCTTTATCAGCTTGTGCTTCTTTGCACTTTGTTCTCCTCAAATGTTTATCTTTTGTGTTGCACAACATAAACCTCACCTGCAATTTAAGCAAAGACTCTTTCAGCATCTTTGACATAAAGCAGTACACAGAGAGCAATAATTTTCTCATGTTTACAAGACTCGGCCAAAGTTGGCCAATAACTAGAGTTTATTTAATTTCGGTGATCACGAAATCTTAACAATGCTTTTTTTTTGTTTTGTTCAGGAGGAGATGCAGCGGTTTGTCAAAAAGATTGTGGATTTAATGCAGGAGGAAATGTTGTTTTCTTGGCAAGGTGGTCCAATCATCATGTTGCAGGTTGTAAGAGAATTATAAAGTTCACACTTTGCATGGTGTAGATTGGCTTGTTTCCACATGCTTAGTTAGTTCTATGGCTTTGTTTGGAGGCATGACTTATTTGCATGTGATCTAAATTTCAAAAGAGGACATTGTCTTTGCAGTTACATATGCCTCCTTTCTGCCCCTTTTCTTTGTTTTGAATTATTTGATAAAATTAAAATTAGTGGAATTACATATTAATTATTAATTTTTATCAGATTGAGAATGAATATGGAAACATGGAAAGCTCATATGGCCAGCGAGGGAAGGACTATGTTAAATGGGCTGCTAGTATGGCTCTTGGACTTGGTGCTGGGGTCCCATGGGTGATGTGCAAGCAAACTGATGCTCCAGAAAATATTGTAAAGTGCTTGCCTTGATTATTTGTGCTTGTATATATTCTAACTAATGTTTGTACATATTATATTCCACTTAAGGCAGAATAAAAATAATGACGAGAAAGATACTTGAATAAGTTTTCTTAAATGCAAAGCTTTCTATAATTTTAGAGCTTATTTTATAACTGTTGACAAATTGTTTGTTTATGGTATTTTCTTTTCTTTTAACAGATAGATGCATGCAATGGATACTATTGTGATGGTTACAAGCCAAACTCCTACAACAAACCAACACTTTGGACAGAGAATTGGGATGGATGGTATGATAGTCAATGATGTTCCATGAGGCTATTTGATCTCATCTTATACATTTATTTCAAAATTTTAATGTTTCTCTTGTCCCTGGTGCTGGATTCTAGAATATACTTGATCTCTTCAGAGGATTTGAATAATTTAACATTTTAGAATGATGAGATTTTTCTTAAATGATTTATTACAAAATTATATAATCTTGGAAGATTTGAGAGATCCTGTTCAAAATTCTGTCTTGTTTCTCACCTACAATCCCTCTTTCTAGGTTCTGAAATTTTTCATAAAATACTGGAAATTTTAAGGTGCTCAGAAACTTTTGCTTGTACATCATCTATAGGAAATTTCTTCAGCATCTGACGAGAAAACACTGGGCTTACTGCTACATCCCTCTTGCACATTTATGTGCCTTTTTGAGAGGTGTTAAAACAATAGTAAAGTGCTAAGCCTATCAACTACATTAATGAGCATTGGATCATCAAGGTGTGGTAAACTATTGCATGTCTGAGTTCTTGTAAGATTTTGTTTTAAAATTGCTTTTATATGTTAACTGTTGTTCATAATATCATTTATTTTATGTTTATTGTTGTTACTAGTGGTGTATATTCCTATCAATGAACATAAAATCATTTTATTAGGATGATTTTTAAAGGTATACAACCTGGGGTGGAAGATTGCCTCACAGGCCTGCTGAAGACCTTGCTTTTGCTGTCGCGCGATTTTTTCAACGCGGGGGGAGCTTTATGAATTATTATATGGTACAATAGAAAACTAAAATTGAATTTTGATTTATATTGACCAAGACATGCATGGTAGAATATAGATTTTTTTTCCTTTTCTTTTCTCTCACTCACTCTATCTCTCTTTCTCAGGGGAAAGTAGTGGGAGATTGTTGACACCTTGAATTATTGATTATGCTTTGATTCTTTTCTGGTGTTAGTCATAAGGTCCACAGTTTCTGTTGTTATGCTTGTTTTCACTGAAATATCTTAATTTGGTATCAGAAAACATGCATGCTTTAACTTTCAATTATTTTCTTAACTATTTGCAACTATATCTTGCCTATTCCTTTATCCGTGGCTAAGAAATTGTAGCCATTTGTTAAGATAAACAAACATCTAGAAAGAAGCCAGTGCCATGACAATATGTCAATGAAACCTTTTGTAAGGGTGATTAGGATGTAGACTTGGTTTACATTGGGCAGACAATAAAATAAAAAGATTTGGAAAGAGTTCTATTCATGCTTCTTTTTTATTGCCCAATTTTGATAATCATTATAATGGATAGAGAAATGTCAGCTGGGTAATATAAGCTAAAATCAATATGTATTTCTCATAGATTAATGTGCACATGCTGCATCTTGACAACCTTGATCTATGGTTGCAGTATTTTGGTGGAACAAACTTTGGTCGGACTTCTGGGGGCCCATTCTACATTACTAGTTATGATTATGATGCTCCAATTGATGAATATGGTGTGGGAAACTGAATCTAAGTAACTTGCAGACAGATAAGCTAGTGCTAAACATTGAGGTCTAAATTAATGGATGCTTTATATTCTTCAAATAGGTCTTCTCAGTGAGCCTAAGTGGGGACATTTGAAGGACCTGCATGCTGCTATAAAGCTCTGTGAACCTGCACTTGTTGCTGCTGATGCACCTCAGTATATAAAATTAGGACCAAATCAAGAGGTTTGTGCTAAATTTAAGCTATTGACTGTTCTCAATTAACTTAAATATATACAGAATGGATTTCCTAAGGTTTTAGCATCTCATGACTTGATATACTACATAAATTGTTTAGCTCTTCACTTGAGTGAGATTTTCTCTGGTTTGGCATGAAACTGGCATGTAGGTCATCAATCTGACATTAAAAATTTCAGGAAGGAAACTGTTCAATTTTTACAATGCAAGTTTCCAAGTGCAAAATATATAACAATTCCAATTGTTATTTGTTATATTTCCTTGTTTTCTATTTTAATCTCATCAATTAAATTTGTCCTACAGTGAACCTTGTTAAGGCATTTCTTTTCAAAATAGGAGGTTAGTTTAGATGTGTAATCATTTTTCTTTAACTTCTTTTTTTCCCTGCAAATATGGATTTTCCGAAATCATACAACTGAATACAAAGTATACGAACAACATTAGTCCCTTCAGAAAAGTGATCAACATTAGTAGTTTAACACCCCCTGGCTTTGATATTGTGTTTAAAGCACTGGTAATCTCAGTAACTTAATCTTATAGGGAAGGTTCTCCAGTAGTATGTAAATTCAAACAGCAAGGAAAGTGACATAAATCAAATGGCTAAATTATTCTCACTTTTCTTTGGTTGTGCGAAAATTTAGGTATATCGTTTGTGTTTAATTTGCATAGATGTGCTATTTGTCGCTTTTTTTTCTTTTTTTGAATAAGAAATGAAACATCGACTATCTTCACCTGTTTAATTCCTTATCTGTACTACCAAATCCCACAGCTCCAATAGATCAACTTCATTCAAATCATAACATTCAGCATTCATAGCACCTATTCAAAATTTGAACCCTGGTTCAGCACCATGCATTCCTTCTAGTTCTCCTGTGAATGGACCTCTACCTTCTATTCCAGAATTGTAAACAATTTGATTTCCTAAAAACAATGAAATTTCCTTCATTATTTTCCCCCTCATATAGGCAAGGTATGTGAATGATCTTGTGGAAGTCAATTGTTGTGCCTCGGTATATTTTGTTGGGAACAAGCTAACATTTTATAGCATTTTAGGCATGGTTTTGTTTAGATTCCAGAATTTTCTGACATCAAGCATTTATCTCAACATGAATTATCCAGTCATTAAAATGCTATTAATGCTGATAAGAAAAACAATATCCACTGATTAATTCTTTATCAGAAATCTTATGCCTCTTTTATTTGCAAGTTTGTGCTGACTAATTGTTGGTTGTAGTGTGTGTGTGTGTGTGTGTGTGTGTGGTGCTGCAACACATAGAGTTACCAAAATGAATGACAATTTTGGATTGCATGTGTTGTCCACAGTACCATTCAACTTTAAATGATTGTTCTTCCCGATAATTTTTGGCATTTTGTTCTATTTTGATGTAAACAGAAAACCAGTTAGGCTTACTGTATTTGAAATCTCAGAGATAATTTTACTTCAAACACCGTTGGAGCCAGGATTTCTTAAGGTAGAATATCTGGGAAAAACCTTAGAGCAGTAATTTGATGTGAATTCAGGAAAAAACACTTGTAATTTCTGCAAAATATATTTTTTTTCACATCTACTGCAGGTTGCCTTCTTTTATAGTACTAGATTACAGCTGCTTTTAATTTTTTTCTTGGATGCCTCGCAACTCTTGGGTTTTCTAGACCTCTTGACTAAGGTTACACAAAACAAGATTGACTTTTTACTTTCATTAATTACTACTAAATTAGCTATTAATGCTTGCATTATATTTCTATCTTTTCAACACCATATAGCGTTTGTAACTATTTTCAGGCACACATGTACCGGGGAAATGTTCTTAGCGAAGGCCCAAACTCAACTCAGTATGGAAGTCAAAGTAGCTGCTCTGCTTTTCTTGCTAATATCGATGAACACAAAACAGTCTCTGTGACGTTTCGTGGTCAATCATATAATTTACCACCATGGTCAGTGAGTATACTACCGGACTGCAGGAACCCTGTGTTCAATACTGCCAAGGTCTGATTACGATTTTGAAAAGAAACCACTAATTGAAAAATGACTTATTTACACTATTTTACATGGTACACCAAACTGTTTAGATATGTGATAGTATTTCTGCTTTATTTGTTTATAGCATGTCTAGACTGAATGCAAGACCCGTTATAGACTACAGAGTTATATCTACTTGTAGGCCCACTCATGAAGACTAATACATACTGCAAGCCAAAATGTGAAAGCACTCTAGCAATTGCAGCCATTGCAGATTTCTGTTGAGTGCAACTCTCAGTTTATTTTTCCTCTAGTGCAATATACATAAGTGTCCACTATTATAGCTTTCTGCTCTTTGTATATTCTGGTCTATAAGTTACTTTAGCTATTTCTTTTGAGTTCACGATGTGTCTTTCTTTTATAACAGCGATATAGCCTCTTTTTTACATCTGCCATTTAGTTTATTGAATATGTTTTCTGTTTCAGATTCATGGTTGAAGCCAGCTTTAAGTAATAAAATCCTTGTTACTTTGGAGATTATTGAACTTGATGGGATCCCTAAAAAAGACACGAGAATTTTATTTTGCATGACACTCATAGAGAGCCTCTAATTGTTATTTTGCTCCAAACTTGCATTTTTTGAGCTAAAATTAAATTTTCTATAGTATCAAAATTTTTTTCCTTGAAGTTTTAATGTAATTTATGAAGAAATCTCTCATCCCACTAGTAGGCAGTGAAAAAAACCTTTTGAATAATTGTGATCTTAGACATTGGTTCAAAAACGTGAAAAATCTTCAGGCTTTTTGTACATAACCTCATAGAACTGTAAAAGCATGTAACATGCTGCACAACAGGCTAACAGCTACAAATAATTTCTGGGATCCTTAAACATATGCTTCTGGCCTTGCATTCATGAACATTATCCTATTTTGTCCATCTTTCCCAATCAAAGCGCTTTTAAGAAATTTATTTGCTCCCATAAGTTTGTTCTTTGTTTCTTCCCTTGAAATTCTTTTGTTATTGATCATTCGAGATTGCATCTGCCTGGATGTCACATATTTAAAGGAGACCAGTGATATAGACAACCTTTAGGTCCTTCAGTTTTATTTTGAGTGGTTCTTTTCTGTTTTGGAGAATTACAAAATTTTTAGCTTCCTTGAAATGTCTGAGGTCTTTTCTTCTGTCTTGTATCTGCTCAGGTTACGGCACAAACTTCTATCAAACCCATGGAATTTCCTTTGCCTCTTTCTGTGAATATTTCTGTACCTCAACAGTCTATGATTGAGAGTAAACTTTCCTTCATCTCTAAATCCTGGATGACTGTGAAAGAACCTATTGGTATTTGGAGTGAGAACAACTTTACTATCCAGGGCATATTGGAGCATTTGAACGTGACAAAAGACTATTCTGATTATCTATCGCTTGTAACCAGGTACATTAATGTCCAGTTTTGGATCTGGCTAAATTGGGATAAAATATGTAAAAGTTCATAAATGGGAGAATGGGTGATCCAAATCAGCATGTCAAACAAAGGTTAGGTGAGCCAACTCAGCAAGTCAACCCAGTTGTGGGCTCACTCTCCTCCACAGGGTCCCCATAGGGCAATGAGATTGTACATTTTCTCCTGTTGGGTTTCTTTATTTAGCAGGATAAAAAATCGAGGAAAGAATATGTCTGTTAAGATTTCATTCTGATTTAGAAAAACAATGGTGACTAAAGCCAGATACAAGTTCAAATTGGTTAAGACGTAGGATGTTGGGAGAAAGAGAAATATGGGAATAGAAAAAATGTGCTAAGTGAGAAAAAATAGGGTTTTTTCTATTAGTTTGTGATTCATGTAAAATTAATAACAATCCTTCCCTAAAATTTTATCAAAAACTATTAACGCTGAGACTTGTTTATATTAATTTTTTGAAATCACCTGGGTCAAACCTCAATGGAAGTCTATGAAATTAACCTTGTAAATTGGTAAATTTTTTATCAAAAAGAAGGGTTGCTGTTTATTTACTGTATTTTTTGTTATTGAGTAAAAATGTCTTTACTTTTACTCTAAAAATTCAAAGGTACAATATATATTTGTTTTTTTAATTCTTCTTTGGTGTGAATGCTTGCTTAATGCATATTTGGATTGCAGAATATATGTTTCTGATGATGACATATCATTTTGGGAGGAAAATGAAGTTAGTCCAACTGTTACAATAGATAGCATGCGTGATGTTTTGCATGTATTTGTTAATGGCCATCTTTCAGGTAATAATCTCTCCCTCACTCCCTCCTTTCTTTTTGTATTAAGTTTGTGCTTCTACATGTGTGTTTGTGTTGTGTTGTAATTTTTCCTTTGTCTCGTTTTTTACTTTTCCATTTTTCTCTTGCCATTGTTGTTGGTGGGGTTGCAAAATTTTAGGCACCTGCTGTAAGTTTATTTTATTCATATGCTTTTATAACTAGTAATACTTTTAATGTGTTTAGTAATGTAATATTAGGCATGTTCTTTAAAAAGAGGAAGAGTCCATAGCCCAAGAAGGTCTCATCCGAAGGGATCTATGAATGGAATGTCATGTTCGGGGAAAATTTTAGTGAGTTGGAGGGGGTATTTCAAGGGGAAAATAGTGGTAAGATGTCAGATGTACATAGTTATTTGGTTAAATTTTTCTTGATTCATGAATACAATGCAGCTTAAACATGCAATGCTGAGATTAAAAGGGAAGCATGTTGCATTTTTGTTTAGAAGCTAAAAATATTTTCCTATGTACTCCTATGCTTATCCAGTTAGGTATACCATGACATCTTTCTGTCAACCGATATCTGAAAGGTTTTGGATGCAAGTGTCTAGTGCATCCCATGGAAAACTTGTTTTCTTAGCTTTGGGCAAATGGCACATATCGTGAGAAGCTTTGCCTTTTTTGAAAAAAAAATTCGTATTTTATTTTATTATTTTGTGCTAGTGCCTAACTTCTATTTATAAAATACACGGAAGAAGATTACTCTCCTGTTATTTCATCCTCTGTGTGTATGTGTGTGTGTTTTGTCTGCATATTTGCCCAATGACAATGAGGCCTGGAAGATGGATTGTTCTATTTATTTCTTTTCTTCCTTCTAACCGTTGTTGTATTTCTCATAGACTTGGAGGACTGCATCTGCTCCCTCCTGTTCTATGTACTTCTCTTCTCTAATTCTTTCTTTTCTCATCTGTCATCTCACTTTCACATTACCAGATTATAACAGTAAAATGACTCAACTATTCTAGACTCCAGTTATATGAATTCTTTGTCACTAACTTACCATTTTGTTCTATTTAGAGTCTTTAACTTTTGTCAAAATCCTATGTAACTATGCCGTCTCTTATCATCGCTAGGGTTCAGCTTCCTCTTGTTCTGTTAGGGCCTCAATTTGCATAAGATTATTATTGTAGTCATGTTTATTGATATTCTTTGTTTCCACGTAATCAAATCTTCCTTAATGACTTCCCTTCATCATGTTTCACTCAGTTCCATAGTTTTTTTAGCGTATGTATTAACTTCCCTTGTATTGCACCTGGCCGCCTTAATTTCTTTACATCTTCTAATCTCATTACACAAGCTTGTTATTTTTCTGCGTCATCCAGGGTTTATATTTTCTATCACAGAACATTGATGGCTTTATAGCCATTTTATGTATACAAAGCAAAATATATAGAAAGAAAATAGAATATAAAGGAAACAAGATACAAGACTAATCAGGTACCTCTCTTAATCCCATCAGAACAAAGAAGCTTTATCAACTTTTAAGGTTCCTATAATTAGAGGTTAGTTTCCAGCTTGTGGTGATGGTTATGGTCTTATATATTGATAATTACTGCCTTTGATAATTACTGCCTTTTCTTTTTCTTGATTGTAGGCTTTATTGAAAAATAATTTAATGCTATTTTCTAGGTAAATGAGATGTGGTTGTTTCATGTAATTTGATTCCCAATAAGAATTTTAATTACCAACAACAACAAATTAATGAGCTGCGTTGATTTTGGCTGAAATTGTAACATATTAGCCAGTACTCATGCTTATAGCCATTATATACTTCATACATAATCACCTCCTATCAATTTGTCTAACTTGTATTGCCTCATCTTTTCGATGTGAAGGCAGTGTGATTGGTCATTGGGTCAAGGTGGTGCAGCCAGTTCAGTTTCAGCTGGGATACAATGATTTAATCTTGTTATCTCAGACTGTAGGATTGCAGGTAAAACATGGTAACTTTTTATTTTTATTTTTTTATAATAGTATAAATTTTAGTGGAATAAAGATGTTGTCTGCCATGGTGATGAAGCTTGATTTGTTTAGTATTATGAGCTTCGCTTCAGTCCGAATCTGTGCCAACCCTTAATCGCTTCAGTCCGTATCTCTGCCAACCCTTAAACATCAAAGAAAAGAGTTCAAGCTAATATCCTTTCATTTTAGATATAATGGTAAACCAGTCAGAGCAGAAAAGAGAGGGGCTGAGCAGTTGAACTTAGAGATGTACAACATATAAAAGCAGTTTATGGGATTCAAGAAGCAAAGAAGAAAAGAGACCTAAAATACTTCTTAGCTTTCTCTCTCTCTCTGGGTGTGTGTGTTTCTGATAGAAAGTATCTTCTTAACATTAGGAACAAAACTCCCTCTGATGGAAACTGTCTTCTCCTATCTGTTGGAATTTGGTGGGATTTTAAGCTTTCAATAGTCTCACAAGACCATGGAAAGAGGTGAAATACTGTCTGCAAGGGCACAAAGTTACTAAACAGAAAAATGACCTGAAGGACAAGTGACCTATTGGGACAATATTTACCTGGTGAGGAGGCTAGTAAATATAATAAGCTGCTGGATCTTCTAGAAAGCAAGTTGAGAATTACAGTAGTACCTGTTGTGATATAAATGATTGCAATGCCCTCGTGTCCCAGAATTCAGAAAAAGTTCTGTTTGGAAGGATTGAGACTGCAATGGTGGCTCTGAATTTTGTAAATATCTTTCTTCTCAAGATTTTGCTTTCTGTACTGCTTCAATTTTCATCTCTTTCTGCCTCTCATATTTTTCTTTTATGCTTTTCTTCTCAATCCACTTTTCCCCTCTTCTTGATGAATGTTCATTCATATTCAAACCTTGTTTTCTCTTTCTATGAATTAATTTTGGAGGACTAGCACTTTAGCCTCCTGCTTTACCTAAATTTCTTGATTGTTGTCTGGGAAGTAGAAAAGGTTTGAACATTTAAATTGACTAGAAGTTCTAGAATCATCTCCTTGTGTAACTACGAGTATTTTCATTGACTGCTTGTGTTTCATTTGAGTAGACAGTTGATTTTTGAGTCTGAAAAGAGGATGTTGAATGTTTGCCTCATATCTTTTGAGTTGCTGATGCAGAATTATGGTGCTTTCCTTGAGAGAGATGGAGCTGGGTTTAGAGGCCATGTTAATCTTTCTGGATTTAAAAGTGGGGATATAGACCTCTCAAAGTTATTGTGGACCTACCAGGTATGCTTTCAGTGATATTGCCTGGGTAACTCAATGCTTTATTTTGACTTAGCATTTTCTGCTAGAAAAGTAAATAACACTAGCGTTGCCTTTATTTGTTGCTCCAATTTGGGATTTCAGCTTTGTAGGTTGGATAATATCTGGAATCATGTTGATGGATACATAGGGTTTGTTTGGTATTGAGATGTGGTGGCTTTTAAGCCACAGTTATTGTGGGATGGAATTGTTAAATGTCAAACTTTAGTGAGTGGGTGGGTCCCATTAAAGTTGATGCTACCAAATACATTTTTAGCTTTACTGACAAAGTTAAGTAAAATCACCTCAATACCAAATGAATCCTTAAATCTGGTTTGTTCTAGTTTTCATGGGCGCATCTTATTTGAATATGGTAAAAAGCAGGGTTTTTGAGCTAATATATTAAAATTGCCAATGCCTGTATTAAAGGTTCTTGAATTTGAAATAAATTACAAAATAATACTTATGATTGCCGAATTTGAAATCACTAAAAGCAAATGGGATTTAGATATGATGGTACATGTGATGAAATCTTTCAGGTGGTTTTCTTTATCTGAAAGATAAGAAATAGTGCATCAAACACCGAGTTTTCTTTTGATATCAGGTTGGGCTAAAGGGTGAATTCGAGAGGATATACAGTATAGAAGAAAATGAAAAGGCAGAATGGACTGATTTGACACGGGATGCTATTCCATCCACCTTCAGCTGGTACAAGGTAAATACCATGGCTTTTAAAAGTATGATGATCTTTATATCTCTACCTTTCACAAGGTAAATTAGGTGTTACAAACATGCTTCCTTCTTCTGTGGTAATAAAATTAGTCTCGACTATTATATCATCTCTTTTTTTCATTATTTTCTTCCAAAGTATACAGTGACTGCTCCTTGTTGCATATATTTAACCATATCATTATATGTTAGTAATTTTTATTTTATTAACATATAGCCCTTTTTCACAATTCATGCAGACATACTTTGATGCTCCTGATGGGGCAGACCCAGTTGCTCTTGATTTGGGAAGCATGGGAAAGGGCCAGGCCTGGGTCAATGGTCATCATATAGGAAGATACTGGAATCTAGTTGCACCAAAAGGAGGATGTCAGACATGTGATTATCGCGGGGCCTACAATTCCAATAAATGCACTACAAACTGTGGGAAGCCAACTCAAACCTGGTACTGTTTCCCATCCAGAGCAGCATGTTTTGTTTCGTCTCAATTTGAGGAATATCGACTCCTTTATAGTTTGTGTTTTTTGTGTATTCTTTCCTTGGATTACGAAATAAATCTCTGCATGTTATACCGAATAATCATTTTCACAATGATTAAAATGCTAGTAACCTAATATAGCAATGATTGGTCTATCTTCAGGTACCACGTACCACGTTCATGGTTGCAAGCATCAAATAATTTACTTGTAGTCTTTGAGGAAACAGGAGGGAATCCATTTGAGATTTCAGTCAAGTTACGTTCTGCTGAAGTTGTGTGCGCACAAGTTTCAGAGTCTCACTACCCGCCTCTTTGGAAGTGGTCCAATTCAGATTTTGTTGATGGAAAAATATCAGTAAACAAAATGACACCAGAAATGCACTTGCGATGTGAAGATGGACATATAATCTCCTCCATAGAATTTGCTAGCTATGGCACTCCTCAAGGTGACTGCCAGAAATTTTCTAGAGGCAACTGCCATGCACCCAAGTCATTATCAGTGTTGTCTGAGGTAATGTGGGATTACAATTTATGTCAAACTATCGCCTTGGGAAGTATCTCAAGTGTGTGCAGGGTTTGTCCTTGTTTGGTACCATTAAATGATTCTTTTCAAAACCCCGTTTCATTCTTTCCTTCTCTTACAGGCTTGCCAAGGAAAAAATAGCTGTTCTGTGGAAATTTCAAATGCAGCATTTGGAGGCGACCCCTGTCGGCGCATTGTCAAGACGTTAGCTGTCGAGGCAAGATGCACCCCCACATCAAATATTGGTTTCTCTCAGATTTAAGAGCCATGTAGCATCTGTTTGATGGCTCTGTAGATGTATACATAAATAAATTTGCGTCAATGCGCAAAGAAACCCTTATCACTGTCTACATCTGGAACTTCAAGAGCCATTTGGCTGACAATTTGGTTTATACGTTGCTGCAAAAAATAAATAAATAAAAAAATAAAACTAAACACCAAACACAAACCAAACCAAATGATTAAACTAACAATGGCTTTGTCAGGCTGTTTTGTGATAGAATCAACGTGGAAACTTTTTTTAGGATAATAAGACGCTATAAGTTCCTTGATTGAGGACAAGAAGTTGCAATCTCGACACTTGGGATTTAATGGAAGACTGGATAATTGTCATCTATTTATGTGTGTGTGCCTTTAAACATATGATAAAAGCAAAAAACATGCAACTTCGATGTAAAGAATCCATACAAATGTGTAAAAAAATTCATCATTCATTTCATAAAATATTGTTTTAATAAATTTTTTCTTTAAATTTTTTGCTCGAAAAGTAGTATTTTGACCTTTTGTTTGTTTTTTTTTAATTATTTTGAATAAAACCTTCACATGGTATTAAAAAGAGAAGAAAATTATGAAATTTATGATGAGGTTACATTATTCTCATAATGTTTTAGTTGTCTCCTCAAAATAGCAGCTTACATTTATCACTTATCTTTTCACTTACATTCTGACAATTAATAGTTAAAAGCCAAAGATCTTTGAGAACTTACAGTTATTCACAACTCTTCTTAATGCATACTTTGAAAGTATATTCTAGCAGAATGACAACTGTTCTAATTCTAGCAGAATTATGAAAGCACGCGTTAAGAAGAGGCAAAAATCATCCAACAGTTAACTTGAACATACAGTGAAGTAGAACCTTATACAATCTAGTCTCAGAAAGCACAGAAGTGAAAACATGTACTTGCTATATCCATACGTCAAACACACATAAGTACACATTTCCAATGCATCCAAGAAAGAGACATCACCACGGAAAGCAGCAACATCTCTGTGAAGAGAGTAAGAAAAAGCTCAGTAATAATCAAGCAAACTAACATTCAAAATGAAATGCAAAAAAGAATACTCTTTGTTGCCAACTTTCAAAACTATTTTCTGTTTACAAATCTTAGAAAACTCACAAAACAAGGGAAGACTGATGGCATTGGTAAAAAACAAAATGTTGTGCTAGATATAAAGACTTATTCTCTAATTTTCTAATATTTTGGAAGACAGGATCTTGAAAATACAAGTGGAAAACAATTGTTGTTTTTGTATTCAAAAAATTGTTTTCAGAATATTTTGCTAGATGCATTCTCAAATCTTTGAAATACAGAACTGTGTTCTTCATTTTTATTTGATGAAACAATATTCCAAAGTAGCTTTTTAAACCATACTTAAAGATGATGGAAGCTTTATGCGTCCCCACAATGTCACAATTGCCAAATTTTCAAGACATGACTCATTTTTGCAGCACATTGATTGACATTGAATTTTAACCTTTCAGGCAAGCTCTTAAGTTCTGTGTCAGGCTGTCAATAACAAAAATAGTTAAAGAATTGAAACCATCAATAGAATGCCACTACAATACCTTTGGCAATTCATTGGCATGTTGCTTCTGTCCTTTGGCATAGGAATTTTGGACTCTTTTAACTGGTGCATTTGCTGTCCCGTTCAGCTTCTCTTCTTTCACCTTCTCGAAAACATGAGTGAATGAATCAGCTGACTTGGGGTCACTCTCATCCCAATCGCCGAACTTTGGAACTGCAGTGCTGTGATCAGGCTGCAACATGATCAAAAGTAACTTGATATATCTACAATTCCATATATTATTCACATAAAATTTTCAGCTTAAACTTAATAAACTACAACAACAGGGCAAAAATATTTTCTTCTGATGCATCCAACAAAATCTTATTACAAGTTGTAGACATCCCCTTTTGCATCCTTGAAGTTAATAGTGAAGTTTTTGTCGTAATCATTACCTTAAAAGCTGTCGTTTAGAAATAGTAACTGTCAAAACCCGAATAAAATTTATCCAGATTATTAACAATTGGGATTTGTGCAAATCAAGCTGGACCTAAATAACTTTATAAAAAGTTGATCACCCAAGAATTTCTTTTTTTTTCCTTGGGTAGGGGAAATGCTAACTATTTGATAACCTTACAACTAGTCAAAAGTTTTTAATGAGCTTGCCATCTATTTCACTAACCCAATTTTCCATGTGCCAAAAGAGAGCTTAGAAGCAAAAATTTTGTGCTAGCCCGACACTGCAATGGTCATCTCCAAGAAACCAGATCACAAAAATGAACTGTCCCAAATCACTAAATAGTTTACAATCCCTTGAGTCATCTAAGATTACCAATAACAACCTTTAATAGGTTGGTTTTGGGTGGCTATCAAATAGTCCAAGGATGTGTTTGCCAAATATTTCCTAAAAAACTTTCCTGTCCAGCAAAAAAGGCTTATTCAAAATATTCTCCCTAAATCTTTTACAATGCCCTCAAGAAACTATTCTCTGATAACTTATGAGTTCCAAGACCAGTTATATATTGTTTTAATGTCTTTCCAAGAATGTGTTCAAATAATCACATAAAAACTTATTCTCCACGCGTCTTCTTATTTAATGTGTATATATCTACATCTATATGCCTATGTATCTATCTATATTCACACACAAATATCCTCAAAGTATGTAGACAAAATGATACTTAATAACTGTAATCCAGCAACCAAAACTATTTACAATTCCAATTCTTTGATTGAATTGTATATTGATTCTTTAAGAAAAACAAAGAAATAATATTCTCATTCCTTGCAAATATAGTTCTTTTAAAAGTGCTAACATGCCCCAAGTTTTCCTTCTTTTTTTCCCTGAGCTTTCAGCCATTAACTAGCACCAAGTGTATGAAACTGCTCCATTTTTTACAATCCCATTGTCCATCTAAATGGCTGTCTCCTAATTTTCCCGTGTAACGAAGGTTAAGTGGTTATTGTTCAAGCAAATTTAATAAAACTACCAATAAGAAATCAAGGAGAAGAAAATTACAGTTTCTCTGCCTTGAGTAACTGATCTCAATTGGGGTCTTCCAGGAGTCAAGGGAGCTAAGTTATTACTACGTTCATTTGAATCCTTTCTTTCCCACGAGTGTGAAAGCATTGCAGTCCCTTTACCACCAAACTTTGCCCGGTGATGTGGGTGTTCAATTCTACGATCAGGCCCCATGTTCTGCTTTGCAGCTCTTTTAGTGCTATCACTGGAGTTTACACTGCCATGACGGCCATGAGGTGAGTCACCGGAAACTTTAGGATTTGCAGTGTCGTGGCTCCAGGGAGAATCAGATGGTCTTCTTAAGTCACGATCCTCTTGGCTTGTACTGTTCACATGCTTTGTCCTTACTGGCTGTTGCCCCTTTTGTGACCCTGATTTGGTTTCCATCTGGGAGGGAGTAGCTTGAACAGGGTGAATATTATCTGAATGCATTCTAGGATTTTGAGGGTTTTTTGGATTCATCTTCACATCACTTTTTTTACTCCTTGCCTTCTCAAAAACATGTGTGTAATCCTTGTCACTCTCCCACTCACCAAACTTGGGAACATTTATTTGTTTCTGCATTAATAAGCAAGGATAGAAAACAGGTAATGGAACAAACAATTGTTTTGTCATTTAAATCAGGGCTGCGTTCTTTTGTAACATAAACACCTAAATCTTCAAATCACCATAGGTCTAGAAATTAGAAATAAAAATTCTTTGCTTGAACATTGAAGGAAGTTGTTTTCCAGATATCAAGCCAGTGTATATACTTATTCCATATCATAGACTACATCGTTGAAAATTGCAAATGCTGTAACAGTGATAACACCCTTACTATCTTTCATCCATGAAATACTAGCTTATCGTGTGGATGCATGTGTAATCTATGTATTTAAAAAATTAACATTCTAAAACTTTTTACCTCCACCATAAAAATGAGTGTTTACAGAAAATTGAAGATTATTCCATATTATTCAATTTGAAGGTCCAAGGGGATCTAGCACAACCAGAACATTAAGAAGAAGCAAACGTTGATTCTAAATTGTGCATGGCAATTATCAAGATTCGCCTAGCCATGGTTGATGTGGGAAGCATAACAAGTTTTTAAAGTTTAAGTTGCTAGTCATTTAATGTACATATAGAATATACTTCTTCAATACATTTAAAACAGTGTCTAACCAGTCAAACGTCCTACCAAAAGTTAAAATCAAGGAACAAACTAGTTGTACAACTTTGTTACAGATATAGGCCCTCCCCTTTATGACACATGTTAGACCTTAGATACTATTGTTAGATCCTCAACTATGAGCCTAAACTTTTAATGAAATATGATATTTATGAAGCACTTCATTTTTGATGGTCCTAGTAAACTATGTATCTAAACTAGATTCAAGAATCATGATCAAATCCATATCACAATCCCCATTGTTGCATCCAGCACGTCAGCACCTCTTAAGCAAGAAGCATCTAAGGAGTTTGCATAGATCTTTCTTTCTCTATCCATAGCTCATTCTATATACTTGTTTGTTAATCTTGTTCATTTTTATACCATGTAATGTATACGCATTAAAATTAGTAATAATATATTTAAATCTGGTTAATCAGACAATCCACCATGCTTCTGCTAAGAAAATGTGGAAAGTATACATTCATTGTTGGGGTCAAAACATTCTCAAGTCAAGTCAGATTCTTTTGGAACAATATTATCATTTGGTTTGATGTTTTTTTCTCTGCCTTGTAGCACTTTATTAGCCAAATTGGGAAATAGAGGTATCCCTCGGATAAGCTATAACTTGATCCAATTAGTGACAATTACGATAAACTATTTCTCTTAACACCTTCCATGAACCTGTAATCCGTATCAATTTGTTGAATTCTCATGCCAAGCAAAATCAGTTCTAAGTATACTTCATGCCGAACTTGTATTTCCTAATATATTCACATCTGATTGTCCTTTACAGGAAATAAATAAATCCTTGGCAAAGAGGGTGTTGCAGCAACTAAATGATTGCTAAAACGACAAACTCCATAATTAAAATAATAGTCTGTAATTCAAGGAGACAGCTGCTCTAACAATAATAGTCTGTTCAATGAACAAATACAACCAGAATCCAAATATTAAACAATGATTATAACTCAGAACTAAACAACCACAGCTTCAATATCTAACATTTATTATAAAGAACGAAAACCCATATGATACATGAATATATAATACTAACCCAGATGTCAAAACACGGTTTAAAGCTTACAAAAACAAAACTAATTAACTCAAACTCAAGATAGATCATCTCTTAATTTATTCTTAATTCAGAACTATGCACTTCAATGTCTAACATATATAGTGTACGAAATAAATTTTACTTCAAAAAAGTAAAGATTGCCATATAAAACAAAGTAGCATAGAAATGCCAAAACAGCATAGATTAAATAGTTGTACCTAAAACAGAAAGCAAGAACTACACAAGAAGGATCAATGATTACACATATTGAGAGAAAAGGAATAATTCTAAAGATAATAAAGACGAAGAGAAGAAGAAGAAGAAGGGAAAAAACTCACTGCCATTGTTGTTCAAAACAAAGCTTCTTTAGACAATAACCAGAAGAACAAATCAACATGCAGATTCAAACAATTAAATCCTCTGAACAAAACCAGTAATATTTGTAGGAAATGCTAACAAGCATTCTGGTAAAAAGAAAATAAAAAGACATTAAAAAATAACATTGACTTTGACATTTTCCAAGTCTTTTCGACTCTCACAGTCACCCCATTTTTTTGAACACCTTCTTAATAATTTGATCGTCATTTAGAGTAAGTTTTACGTTAATGATATGGATGTTCAATGTTTCTGGGTAGCAGAGAAGCGTAGACCAGACTTTTTGAAGTCAATATTTGAGTTGGACTTTTTTCTTGTTTTTTTTCTGTTTCAAATTTTGACCAAAATACGTTCAGGAAAGACTCATGCAGCTACCTACCTTCTAATTTGACATTCCTTTTCACACGCTTAAGCGAAGTGGAACCAAGTAAAAGCCAACATGTGACAAGATTATCAAATCAAACATGTAGAAACATGGATAGCTCTTGTAATAATGTTTCAAGCAACTTTTAGTTGTTGGAAACCTTTTTGTCACAATACATTAGAGAGAAAACAGGTGCAACCTTCTGTCCCAAAACGCAAATAAATCAAAAGTTTTGAGACTACCAAGTTATAATGGCTGAAAAGGTAGTAGAAAATACGTCTTTGACAACGAAATCAAACTGTTTGATTTATTTGGCTGAAAATACGTTCAAGTTAGTTTTTCAAGGGTAAATTAAATGGCTGAAAGGTGAGCAAAACCTTTGTACTCATCGTATTTGAAAACGAAAGATGCTTGCCAATGAACCTACATCGTCAGTCAAAAGCAAGGGATACAATAACAAAATTGTGTTGAACAGCAAGGATTAAACATAGACAGTATCGCTATCTCACATTCCCGCAGAAGCTTTTGAGACTTTTTTCAAGGCATTGGCAATGTCATCAACCTTTGCTTCTGCGTTTACGGATAATATCAGGGGGCTCTCACGAGGAACAATGTCATGTCTTAGATCTGTGGTTCTGAGCAATTCTTCCGAACCCTTTTGCACTGCCCCCTTCATGATTAAGGTTTTATGAGCGCCGGATATTAGCTCCTCGTAATCAGTGTCTCCGCCATCACCAACAATGACGTACATATTCGCAACATTCAATCTCCAACGAACGAAAAGATACCTAACAATCACAAGAAATGAATGAATGTCAGTATCTGCAAGTAATTATCACACTTCAAGTAAGGCATATAATATCCATCTGACACATCCTTTCCTTTCAGTTTCACGTACCATTTTATGATGCAACATTAACATAGCATAGTAGCTAACACTATCCAGAAATGATGCCAACTCTATAAAACAAAAAGCACTAAAATTACTGAAGTTAACAATATCAGAAAAGTTTGAAGAAAATGCCAGCTTCATATTTCTTACAAATTGAACTTCTTGGAAGCCTAAAAGCTTTGTTAGAAACCATTGCTTGAAGGTATCTGTTCTATCATTATTAGGGTTCTCATATAGGAGCAGTGCCAAGTGGTTTTGAAGAAGGATTATCTTGAGGTAAGTCTGCTTATTATCAAATTATCCCTTAAACACGCTCTAAAGTGGTAGTTGGTGGCACAAAGGTCAAATAAAATATAGGCACACAAATGCTGTGGTGATGCAAAATCATTTTTCATTGTAACCAAAAGGGAATGGTTAAACTCTGTAACACACAATTATCCACATTTCATGAGTTTGTACCTGAGTGCCTGTGATCGAGAGGCAAGGAGAGGAACAATTTGCATTCTCGTTGAGTTCCTGCAATACATCGGATGGCAACGGAGACCACGCATCCTAAGCTTTTGCCTTAAATCATCAACGCGCTTGACCTACAAAACCAAAGCCACCATAAAGCCCTGCCATTAGAACCGATTACTTGTCAAGTATGGAGGGCAAGCTCATATTTTAATTACCTTATTGGGATCTTTTATTAGGTAGGAAATACAATGGGCATTGCTTGCTTTCGGATCCTCCTGAATGGGGCTTGAAGAAATACCAGATTTTTCCGCACCTTCAGGGGTGTTCATCAGCTTCCAAATGGTTTTCTCTAGACCGTCACAACCCCAGCGGTAGTCAATATGTGCTGCATAGTCTGGATCCGGAAAAAGCTTTCCATCTTCTTCTGTGTAAGTACCTGGGTAATATACTTCACCTCCGCTGCTGCAAATCAAAGCATCAAACTCATTTGCTTGAATTTTAGCCGAATTCAAGAACTCTATCGTTTCTGTCATCGGCATTGCTGTTGATATAGCAAATCCCGAGGCTCTTGCAGTTTGAGTATCTGACCGAACAGCTTTAAATATATCTTGCAGTATCTGAGTCATCTTCTTTCCAGGGTTGCCTTTGTCGTCATAGCAGTCAAGCGCAAAAACGATCAATCTACGTCTCCGCCTCAGCATTGGATACTTGCTTACAACATTCTCCTTCCCAGCTTCCTTATCATTTGAAGCAGATTCTGGTTTCTTAATATTGCTTAGAACTCTTTTCACTTGGTCTTGCACTGGATCACCAGAAGCTGCAGCCATATAGTCCAGAGACCCATTTAGCGATGATTTCTCTCCATCGACAGAGAGCCTAAGTGACATGTCCTGCACATCCTTAAGCGAGTCATTAAGGGATGACTCTTCAGCAGCTATCTCATCCCCTGGAGTATCAGTCTGCCATTGTGGGTGCCTCATCCGGCAAGCTGCAACTCTGGTCAAGTAAGTGCGGCAATGCTCAGGCCATGAGAAAAGATGTATGTTTTTCCAACCATTCTTTCTGCATTCAAGCCATAAGTTCTTCTCTGATACCAACTTAAGCAGAGCATCAGCAATGGCATGTTGATCATGAGGATCCACAAGCAGGCCATTGTTCAGTGCCTAAAAATTGTAACAAGAGATAGCAAGAATGGCATGGTTAAAGGGATCAAACAAATGTCTACTTGCAAGTATGTCATATGTGTTTCATAGCTAACTAGACAGAGAGGGAAAAGAAAAATATTTGACTAAAAACACTAAGCTACTAGGTAAGAGGCCAAACAGTATAATTATGCTCTTAACAATTTCCTACTAAACATTTGCTTTAATATCCATGTTGAAACTATCAGACTAGTAACCACATCATATCTCATCATTCAGAAGTAGATGAAGGTCATCCTCACCCGATGTATATCAACTGGTCCACCATTTTTAGTAGCCACCATTGGAAGGCCATGTGCTGCTGCCTACACCATTCCAAACAAATATAGATCAATTATTATTATTTTGCATATACAGATGACAACTTCATGAAAACAAGAAATAACTCGCAACCAACCTCAATCAAAGTAAGCCCAAATGGTTCAACCAATGCGGGATTTATGAAGACTCCCTGCAATAGTTTTACCACTTATCTGATCATCAATATGAAACCACATAGAGCTAGTTTAAAATATTTGAAATTCTTCAAACCTTTGTTTTCGCCACAAGCCGGTATATTTCTGGGACATCATATTGCTTGTGATGCTTTGGGTAGGCCACTTGCCCATAGAGGTCATACTTATCAATCAATTTCAATACTGTGGTAAGCACACTAGCATTTCCCGAAGACATCTCCTCTATATCATCTCTGTTTCCCATAATCAGTGTCTGTGTAAAAGCACATTAGTTTTTTGATGATGTTATTTATTAGTCCTTGGGTAAATCATTCAGTTAAACAAATACTCACGAGATTAGCAAGCTCTCTCAAGGGGCGGCACTCTCCGAAGGCCTTTAAAAGCGTTGTTATGTTCTTCTTTGGGTCAGGCCTTGACAAAGCCAAGATCATTGGTTTGTGGGGGTTTGTAAGGAACCGCATTACCTGCCAAAAGCAATACTTGTCAAAGAACAACAGTTAAATTGGTAATGTTGCAGAATAAGAAATGTAAGTAAGGCACTCACTTCAGACCATATTGCTGGAACTGCTTTTGGAGAAGACCCATCAATACTGCCAATGAGTGAAGCAAGCTCGCCTTCAACCTCAGGGGCATCTTCTTGCACCACAACATTGCTAAAATCCATGCCAGGAGGAATAACCTGAGAAATTTGCAATTTAGAATTCAAATACAAGGATCCAGGTGAAATTTGCACCACAACATTGCTAAAACTTTGTACTCAGTTTCCTTTTTTGTCACTGAAAGGTACACCAATTCAAATCGTAAAAGCACAAAGGGATTCAAATCATACTAGCAGCTCTAAAATGTATTTGAATCTTGAGTTTCTTTTTCATTGGATATTGAATTGTATGAATGGAAAGTTCATAATACCAGCTTTTGCACCGAGAAAAGTTGAAAAAATATATATTATGAAGTTTGCAAAGATTATTAGCATACACGTTATTAGTACATTCACAATCTTCCTTTCCATGTTTCTATTTACTTACCACCATCCTAGGCATGTATCTGCCATGGCAATTAACCCCACGTCTAGCACGAGCACGCAACACTTTCTCAAGCTTCACATCAAATCCATCATAAAGTCCCCATTGCTCATCAATCTCCTGTTTAGTGCTTGTTATGACAAGTTCTGCAGCATCAAGGGAAAGCTCTTCTGCTTCTATCCTCCTCATAATCTTATAAGTTGAATTAATATCTTCTTTTGATTGTCGTCCCTGCTTAAGAAGCTGTTCAAGCTTGTTTCTCCCAAGTGAGTGTCCAGTTAGAACCATTGGGACATTCAAAGCGCCTGAGAGAAGAGCAGCACTATCCCCTGCATCTGCATAGTGGCCATGAATCACATATGGCCACACCGGCTGACCCCCACCAATTTGCTCACCTAAAACTTTTGACATATTAAGAATATGAGCTAGAGCTCCATCCACAAATTCTTGAATATGTGGCCAAAGTAATTCTTTCCGGAGGTACTTGTCACATGGACCAAAGGGAATCCTTATGATATATGCTCCACTGCTCTCTCCTGCTTCATTGCCATCATCTTCAGGGCCACCAGTCAGCATTTCTGCTGGCTCACCATAACTCCAATCAACTTCTGGTGTGGAGACTTGACGAGTAAAAAGATCTACCCTGTACACGCCAGGCATCCTTGCAAGTGCCCGCGAAAGTTCCACCACATATTTGACCTGCAAATTATTTCACACAAGCACAGGAAAGTTAAAAAGAAAAAAGAAAAAAGATATATTAGTAATTATGTTTTTCATTTGAATTGGAATATACTCAGTACCTGTCCACCAGTGTCAGAATCTCGACCAAGCTCCATGTTTTCTCCCCGAACCAAACCATGCAAGCTGATCATTGAGATGAGAGTATTTATGAATGGTACATTGAGATACGAAGGCTCCAAGCTATGTTACTTAGAAAATCAAAGCGATTGAGCATGAAAACAAGTATAAAATATGCAAGTTATAGCTACACGTGAAGTAACAAGCAAGTCTAAAGGGGTATAATTAATAGCTATACTTCTAATTTCAACCTGGACAATTTTTATAGCTAAACTTGATTCATGTTTCAGTATATTAAATCTTCACTGTTGAATAATTCATTATCTGTAGTTCACAATAGTGTATTGACTTCTTATTAGGTCTTTACTCAGGTTGCCCTGTATGATCCCTAAGAACACCAAACCAGAGGAATAGGAGGGCAGGTGAGAATACAGTAGCCAGGTTAAATTGCAGTAGGTGCTACATAACTTCATTTATCCTTTTTTCCTATATCTTATCTAAACCTGATCTCCGATGAAACTTTATATAGGAAGAGAAGCAATTTAAAACAGAGCACTCAATTCCATTCTTGCAAATGTTCGAAACAAGACTGATATTGTACTCCAGTGACCATTAGGAGTTAACATTCCTCAAAGTCATCTCATCAGGACAAACCCTAAGATATCCAGCTGCTAAACAATGAAGGTAGATGACACATAATGATTTATAAAGATGTAATATAATGACCAAGCAGTTGATGGCTTGAACATCGTGAGAAAATGACGGAAGCATTAGACGGAAGCATACCTTATAAGGACAATATAGAGCTTATTTTCCTTCTTATCATCTGACCACACTTCAAGGTTGGAAAAGTTTCGCTGGAACCTTCTCCTTGGGGTCTCGGGTTGCAGCATTTCCCCTAAACCATCTCCCTTCTCTCCTTCTGACAGGTCCTCAGACATGTCTTCAGTCACATCCCTGCGTCCTTGTTCCCGCTCCCACCTCCGACTAGCCAGCCGCTGTAATTCTTCCCATTCCAACTGTTCAAAATCATATTAGCCAATTTAGCAACTAAATTATATAAAGCAAAAGAAAGAATTTATTTCTTCTCATGCTAGCAAGGAAGCTGGATGCCTGATCAATGACCAGAAGATAGCCATTCATGCACTCAGAAGTTTTAAGTGAATTATTAATGCATGAAATGGAAATTAGCAAACAAATCATTCCCCGCTCCCTCTCAGCTCTCAGTTTTAGAAGATACAAAAGCCAATTGTGATTATGGCAGATCTGAACAGAGCAACTATACAGAGCACCATGTTCAGGCACGGCTACAGTCACTTAACCAATCTTGGTCAAATCAACTAACAATATGCACACACACAGCCGGACATTCAAATGCGCAAATTATTGATAGCTACGAGCTTACATAAACAATATACATATAATCTTTAGGTCTAATTTTAGCAATATCTCACTTATCCATCCTTAGCCGGGAAATCTGTCATTTTACAATTATGAAAAATTTTCTATTTATGATTAGACTAAGATTGTTTAATAGATCCCGGCCAATTGCTTCTTACCAATACAGGGCATACTTTAGATTGTTTACTAGCATATAATCAGCAGGAACACAAAAGCACATGGTCATGCAATATAATCCAAAAGTTCTCAACCCCAAGAAATATAATCAACAAATTCCACTCGTTAAATTGCAGGAGATCCTTAAAATTTCAAAACGAGATAGGGCCACTACAAGCCACTCAAGTCTTCTGGAAGAAGGAAATTGAAAGAAAATAATACATATAAACGCCCACTTCCCTGAATATTCAAGAACCTCACGCATTAAATTTATAAAATTTCCGCATAAGTTGATATATATATATGTGTGTGTGTTCATATTTAATACTTACCGAAATCTTCACAGGACAGAAAACAAGCAAATGATACGCTTGCATGCATGCATGCATACAAGATACATCAATAAAGACTAAGGAAAAGAGAAGAAAGAAATGAAGGACCTGTTTCTTCTTGCGGGTAAGATGCCAAATGCGCCAGCACATGTTCTCAAGACGAGAGCTGCGCTCGCGGGTGTTGCGGGTAGCGACAACCTTGATCCAAGTTCTGTGAAGATCAGTTTCATCGACGCCTGTAACCACCTCCTCAACAAAATATTTGGTCGGATTAAAATGCCCTCTTTCTCTCAAATTCACTTGCGTTGTCTTCTGTTCTTCTATTGCCGATGCCCCACTATCCAATATTGCCTCCAAGTATCCATTTATCCACTCGTTTCCAGCCATTCTTGATTTCAATTCCCTCGCCTTTCTTCCTCTATTTCTTCCAAAAAAAGTGGCTATACACCAGCATCAAATCATAAGCAAGAGTTCTCTGTCTTTATAATAATAATAATCTTGTTTGCAGTAGAATCACAACACAAGTTTACAGTTGTGGGATTTTCATCAAACGTGACATGTATGCATGCATGTATACTAACAAATGCTATAGTCAATATAAACACACACGCATGTAGCATCCAAACATACACAAGATTTTCTTACCATACCTTTAATTTCTTAGAGGTGTTAATTTCTAGGAAGGGAACGTTGTATGAAATCTGCAGAGTTTCGTGTACGTACCTACCAGTTTCTTGGAAAATGGAGAAATTTTTCTGAACAGTATTGATATTATTACGATTGAGTGAGAGGGTGAGAGAGAAGAAATAAAGGCACACGAAAATGGCGGACGTAAGCAACAGCTAAACAAAAGAGGGAGAGAGAGGAGATCCGGAGGGAGAACCACGCGGCGGTGAAATAGTGGGTCGATGACCTATGCACACGTGTAAGATGACGTAAAGGCTGTGAGTGACCGTGATGGAAGTATATGGGTCTGGTTTGTTTGGGTTCACCATTTCAAGATTGTCCGGTTCCTAATGCTACCTTGCCGCTTTGCACGTACCGTTCTTTACTCTTCATCCCAACTTTGCTTTGCCTCTTCATTTTCATTTTTTCCAAAACCGTGTTGGGTTGTGTCGTTGTGCTCGGCAGAAAACCAAAGGCACCAATTTTGCTTTCCCTACTTTTTAAGATTTTTTTAAAATTATTTTTCTATTATTTATACTTTTTATTATTTTAAAATATTTACTATAAATTAAATTGAAATTAAAAAATATTTAAAAAATTAAAAAAATATTTTTAAAAATATTTTTATTTTAACTTCTCTTGATATTTTTAACCAATATATTCTTATCAAAAATAATTAATTATATTTTAATATTTATAAAATTTTATTATCAGAGATAAAAGTTATAAAAATTAATAAAAAATATAAAAAAAGTTGAAGGGAAATAAAAAAAGAGATGAAAAGAGTAAAAAATAAAAAAGGTAAATTATTTGTGAAGATAAAATCGTTAAAATTGATTATTTCGATAAAAATATATTAAAGTTGATTAAAAATATTAGAAAAAGTAAAAATATAATTATTTTAAAAATTTTCTCAAAATTAAGCAGCATAAAATTTGCAAACACTTAAATAAAAAAGAAAACAACAACAATTGGCACTTAAATTTGTGTATATTTTAATCACTACATTGTTACAAAATAATACCAAAATGTATATAAATTAGTTTTGACCCTTAACACTTTTTAAAATAATTTTTAAAACCCTTAGTTGATTCTAATTATAGGAATTCAACGAAATTATAATCATTCACTCTATTTATACTAGTTCATTTGAAAAAAGTGTCACTTTAATTAACATTGAAAGTTTGATAAATTATTAATTTTAAAATTTATTTAATTTTATATTTTAACATATTGATTATTTTTAAATTGTTTTGCCGACGTTTGGATATTGGTTATCTTTCTTCTCAATGTCTTGTTTGAAAAGATGAAAAATCGGACTAGATTTAAAAATAAATTATTGTATTTGGTTATTTATATAATTTTTTATAATATTTTTTTAATTTATCAGTGGAATTATTGATATATTTTAAAGTGAGATTTGATAGATGTTGTCACATTCATATGCATTATTTAGTGAATAATTTTGAATTTTTTTAACGTACTAATATTAATTATTCAATAAGTATTGTAATTGGTTAAACGGGTTAAGTAAGGTGAAATATGTATTAATTGGTTAAATGATCAAATAGATCAATTAGGTTATACTATAACAACAACATAATTATTCAATTAATAAATGAATTAGTGAATCGTACCATGTCAATAATATGATTATGTGATTAATAAAAGAATAATTTCATCGTGTTGTACTATATTGGTATTTAACAAATTTGATATGAACAATGAATGAGTCGTATTTATTTTGTTAGTAGCAACGAAGGGCATTTGGGTAACTTTCTATGTTTTCTAAGATAGTTTTGTAACAAAAATTAGTCAAAGGCTTTTTATGTTACATCTGACTTTTTGAAGCATATTATTACACGTTCCTCCACTTCGGTTACTTTTACCAAACCTTCTTCCACAAAATTACACTGCACAAAAGCCAAAACCCGAGACCTAGTGGACTAACTGAAAATTAGAATGGGAAAGAAGAACCAATCACCATCGTCATCGGAGCTCCTGCAAACCCTACGAGACTTCACCAGCAAAGAAAATTGGGACAGTTTCTTCACCATCCGTGGTAGCGGCGACTCCTTTGAGTGGTATGCTGAGTGGCCTCAGCTACGCGACCCACTTCTTTCTCTTCTCGGAGCTCCATCGCCACCTCCGCAGATTTTGGTTCCCGGGTGCGGAAATTCCAGACTCTCTGAGCACCTATACGACGCCGGATTTCGTGGAATCACCAATGTCGATTTCTCCAAAGTTGTTATTTCAAACATGTTACGCCGCAATGTGCGTGACCGGCCTGACATGCGGTGGCGTGTCATGGACATTACTAGCATGCAGGTGATTTATTACACCACTGTGATTTTGTTTTCATTTTTGCTCTTTCTTTACTGTAATATTACTTTCCAACATTTCTATCTTATTTTATACGAGGAATGAGTTTCTAGATAATTTATGACATTATTTCAGTAAAATTTAGGATGAATGGAATTACTCTGTCTTGTCTTAAATCCTAGTTTTGCTAACTTGCATTATTAGTTGAGGTTATGTTGTTAATCTTGCAAAACAAAAACGAGAAATTAAATAATGCATTGTTAGGAATGGATAATGTACTCTGACAACAAAAAATAGGAGAAAGCTTGCGTTTGAAACTATTATTTTGGAGAAATAGAAAAATATTTTGAAAGTGATATAGTCACGGTGGAAATTTGCTTCAAATGGTTATAAGTAGCTTTTGACAAAAATACCCAAGCGTGTCTTTTTGATATCGAAAAAACACATGAAGTGCTTAATTTAAAAGTCTACCTGTAGGTGATTTTCTTGAAAGCATTTTCTGGGAAGAAAAACACTTGAATTGTTTTTTGGAAAAAAATTCTTAGTGTGGATCAAGGAATGATTTTGGTAATTTCAAAAAGGGCTTTTGATTGGTCGAAAATATTTTATGTCTATTTTGCTGTGCTTGGTTTGGATAAAGTATGGTTTGGATTGTTTCTGGAAGAGTACTTAGTAAGTGCTCGTTCCAAGTAAAATGAACATTTTGAAAGCTTGCAAAAAGTGATTTTATTTGCAAGTACTTAAAAGAAAAATCCTATACCTTCATAAGCAATTACTTCAAATGGTCTTGAACTGCTACAATTCAAAGTGCTCTTACTCAAAAATGCTTTTTACGACAAATACTAGTTTTATGAGGCTATTTAGGTAAATTTAGGATGATAATTTTACTTCGACGGATTCATTTAATGACGAGTGATCTTTTGGGATGAGCTTTTCCAATCTTAGGATTAGCTTGATTCCCCTGGTTTGCAGTTGTTGGTAATAAGGTTTTAAATTTTATGTGTAGATATGAAATTGAATGGATTAAGATACGTAAGAAGTGTAAATTGCTGGGATAATGCGGAACTTGGTCAGTGCTTTTACAGCATATTTACTGGAAAATTTTCTTGACTTATCTACAAAGACTTGTTTGGATTACTATTAGATTGAATGCATACCAAAAAGAGCTCACAGTTGTTTATTGTGTCTTTAGTCTTTATCATTGCTCTGGTGCATAATTAATTGAACAGTAATGATATGAGAGACACAATCTAATTGCTCAATGTATCAATATATAACAAGCAAGAAATGAGAACGTAAATCAAACAAATTATGATCCTATTGGACATGTAGCGTTGAACTTTCCCTGAGTACCTCTTTGTTATTTTGGGAAGCTAGATTTTCGCCTTTGATTACCCTACTTTTGATTCTAGGGGGCCTCCTACGTGTTTAATCTGGTTTGTTCACAAGCTCTGATAAGAACTAAGCTTAACTGTTTCCATTGGAACTGTTCAGATTTGAAAACACCAAGCATAAGATGATTTGTGAATATACGTTTGAATTTCTTGTGGTGTTGGTGTTAGGTCTAAGGCTCTGTCAACGCTAACTCAGCTTAGTGGATATGCATGAATTTAAATTATTGTCAATTTGTCATCTATTTGCTTTGTATAAAATTTACCATGTGACAAGGTAGATCCTCCTGCCCTTACTTGATAATGTGTTTTCCACCTAAAAGCGTTATTAACATCTTATTATTTATGAGAATTTAATAATCAATAAGTACTGCTGATGCAGGTAAATGACCTCTCTCTCTGTTGTTTTTGCCGTCTTTCTCTTTTATCTGTCGCTTTTTGGTCAAAATTCGTCTTTTGGTATCATTAGCTTGTTGGTTCTTGCAATTTGATTTCAATAAGTTGTGTATCTTAACTAATGATACTTTGTGTGATTGAGCCTCAACTTTTTTGACAATATGATTGTTATTCTTTCTCTGATTTTTGAATCTTTTACCAGTTCATGGATGAGACTTTCGAAGTTGTTGTTGATAAAGGTGGACTGGATGCTTTGATGGAGCCAAAGCTTGGCCCTAAGCTGGGGAATCAATATTTGTCAGAGGTGGACTTTGATTTAAGCTTATTGTTATTATTATCTTTTATGATTTGCTTCAGTAGCCAATGAAAAATGCAATTTTTTGTTGGATTCACACAAATGGAATTGCATAATTAGGTGAGAAGGGTTCTGAAACCTGGAGGGAAGTTTATTTGTCTTACACTGGCAGAGTCACACGTTCTAGGTACTGTTGTCTTAAATTTATTTCCTTAACTTAAGTGAACATACATTATTTTGAACATTGTTGCTTGCTTATTCTTCTAAGTTTTTTGTGAAGAGTATTAATAACTCTATTTGTTTACAATGAACTTCAATTGTGGGGATGTAAATGCAATTTTGTTGTGACTAGTATTTACATACATCTTTGATAACTTGTTTGTGCCTGTATTAGATGGATATTGAATCTTTCTCTCTTGCTTCCAGGTTTGCTTTTCTCCAAGTTCCGGTTTGGGTGGAATATGAGTGTTCATGCCATACCTCAAAAATCTTCAAGTGAGCCTAGTCTTCAAACTTTTATGGTTATCACTGAGAAAGAAATTTCCTCTGTACTGCACCAAGTAACATCATCATTTGGACATTCCTCTCTTGATTGTGACAAAAATCAGGTTCCATGTCTCTATCGATGAATAATCTAACGTAGTACTCTGTAATGATGAATGAAATACATGCAGGACATTTTTATTAAACTTTTGAAACGCATGGCTATAGATAGTGGATATCCATATTTTAACTCTCCTTAATGCAATTTGGAACTGAAATTGATTGAAGTTTTTGATGTATTGTTGTGTTTTCAGGCTCTTGGTTTTTTTGGAGCCCTTGAAAAAGAGAATCAAATTCGTAGAGAATACTCCAACGGCTCTGATATATTGTACTCTCTCGAAGATCTGCATCTAGGGGCTAAAGGGGACCTGACAAGGCTTAACCAAGGTCGTCGGTTTCAGTTTATTTTGGGTGGAGAAGGGGGCTCCTGCTTTAGTTACAGGGCTGTACTTCTTGATGCGCGAGAAGACTCTGGCCCCTTCATATATAATTGTGGGGTTTTTATTGTACCAAAGGTGTGTCTTTGTATACTTCTTTGGTTGGCATGTACTTCATGGGACAAACAGATTTGCACATGAAACAATATTGCAAGAACCAAATTGAATTTGAACTCTGATATCCAATTAACTGGAATTTACAGTTATTTTGGTTTAATTTAGTGAAACAGATTAATATTTACTAAAACTGTAAAATTTTATTATAGAATTTTGACTTAGGTTTCTGGTTTTGCTGATTCTGGGAGATACAAAATGTTGAATCTTTTCTGAAAGAAGAATCACTTGAATAGAAAGAAAGAAAAAAGGTGGATGGGAGGGATGGTTGGTGTTTGGTTCAATATAGGTGTTCTAATCTTACAGAAAAGAATGGACAAAAAAAAGTAGGTCTATTCATCTGTTGGACCAATATGTTACTAGTGGCAGTTGACATGGATCATTGCTATGATGGTATCAAATTTGAGAAATGAAAGAATGTATAAATTTAGTGGTTCTGTAAGAATAAAGTATTGTCTTTTTTAGTACAAAAGAAAAGTTACAGGGTGAAAGGTTGATATGTTGCAGTGTCTAGATGGGTTTAATTGCATTCTGGGATTTGGCTCAAATGGTAAACAAGTACTTTGGGATTGGTGTGGTTTTAGGTTCTGACCTTGTTAAAAGGAATAGGTTGCTAGATTGCACTAGGATTTTTGACTCATTAAGTTGAACCATTTTTAGCTTCCAATTTTTTATTTTTTATGTTACCACACATTCCAACTCACAAACACAAATTGAATAAGTTCTCCCTCTAAAGTTGGTGTGAGGGGGAATTGATGACTTCATGCTTCCATGACTTTTGAATTGGCATACAATAATAAAACATTTCATAAAGAGTTCTGTTAAAAGTGTCTTAAATGTGTCATAACTATGAAATTTATTAATTTTAACTTTATCTTTTAAATCAATTAAATTTAAATTTTAACTTTATCTTTTAAATCAATTAAATTTTTAAAAGTTTATCTCGGTCTGATTGCAAAAGGGAAATCTGTGCTGCCTCTGCTACTTCTGCACCCTCTCCCCCTTATTTGTAGGTAAAAAGAAATCAATATGATTATTCTTCAATTTAATTATTTTTCTCTTCACTTTTTGGTTTATTTGTTTGAGCACAAACAAAACCAAAATAAATTGTGTTACTGCCTAGCATTAGTGTCACACCTCTCATTTATTTATTGATGTTTTTGTTCCTCAACTTTTTTTGTGTATCCAATTTGGGTAATTGGATTTCTTCCTGTTGAAATGCATAACGGAATGTTAGATTTCAGACTCGGGCTCATGAATGGCTCTTCTCTTCAGAAGAAGGACAATGGCTGGTGGTTGAAAGCTCAAAGGCTGCGCGCCTGATTATGGTACTTCTATGCAGGACAGTTACATAATCTTGGAGTTTTAAATTTTTTAAATTGCAATGTCTGAAAGTTACTTTATTTGTTAAATGAAGGTTTTATTAGACATGAGCCATGCCAGTGCCAGCATGGATGATATCCAAGTAATGTTTTTCTTTGATTTATTGCCAATGAGATATTGCTCTGTTTCATGCCATCTATTTGTATTAATCATTTACTAAAGTTAATGATTAATATTCGCTGATCTTCCAGAAGGATCTTTCTCCCCTGGTGAAACAGTTGGCACCTGGTACAGACAACCATGGAGCTCAAATACCGTAGGTTACTATTAGCATTTAATCTTTTTTTAAATTTGCAATGATTCAATCTCCACCTGGTTGTATCAGTTGTAACTGTTCCTGTAAGAGCCAAAAAAGCTTGATGGTATTTGATGCACATTAATGTTGTACTTCCAGTTTTGTTACACTGGTGATCTGCATAAGGCAGGAAGAAAATACTATTTTGCTTCTTTCATGTTTTTCATGGGTCCCTGACATATTCTTGGATTATGTGTTCATTAGATTAGAAATCACAGTGAAGGAAATTATCCCTCACCTTAAATGAAGCACAATTTGTGCAACTAAAGCTTGTTCTCTTATTAAGCACTCTTCGGAAAAATTTTCAGTTTGGTGAAGGCTGTGAATTTGAAGATTCTTAGCTCATGATACTGTATGCTTATGCAGGTTATGTGTTGCACTTCCATTATTTTTGTGGTGATGTTTTGGATAAAGTGGTTAATATGTTTTATTCAGACACACAGCTGCATGAACTTGATGAGATGAAATGCACGTAGTTATTTATTGCATTATCTGCAGCAAGAATCATTCCTTGTTGTATGGTATTTTGATACTTAAAGTGTACGATAGGGTGCAATTATCATGATACAAAAGTTTTGAAGTAATAATTTGTTCTTTCTGTATGGAATTCTTGGTTCTTTATGAATTGCAGCTTCAGGCATACATGGTTTAATGTGCACATTGCACCTGCAGGTTCATGATGGCCAGCGATGGGATTGAGCAGCGCAATATTGTTCATCAGGTCAAAGCTCTCATAAACTATTTCCTTCTCAGTGCTTTATGATAATGCTAGCACCATCTCTAGTTTTCTGCCATGATTACTTTACATAAGGAATTAGTTTGTTAAGCTGGACTGGTTTAAATTTATTCATTTGAAGTGTGTTGTAGTCTGACTTCATTTTAAGATTCTGCAAGTTGATCTGGTTATTTTGTGTTTTATAATATTAAAAGTGCTTACTGACCTGCTAACTGCCAAGTAGTTTTGAATTCAAGGATGTTGTAGGTTCTCTGGTTATCTTTGGCAGTAGTAATGTGTGGCTCTGTTAACATATCTATTAGAAGGAGCACTGCTTTGTTGCCACTTTTTTTTAAAAAATTTTTCTAAAACTTTAGTTGGCAATATAGCTTTTTGGTCTGAAGTTTGATTTTAGTTGTTCAGCAATCATTGACATTTTATTGTCTTACTGTTAATTAATATGTCAGAAGGGTCTGATATTCCCCAGATTTACTATAAGAGGCTTTCTTTATGATAATGAATTGCCCAATGAACATGAAGAAGTACCAAAAGCTTCTATGATAAGAACTAAGAGAGTTGCAGGATGCGCATGATTGATTAGATGGCAATTGCAAATAGAGCTTTCCTTGGATGCTGAAATGCTTTCAAGTTCCGTAATCTTGGGTTAGCCATGTCGCAAATCTCATGTGAGACAAAACAATGCCCCCCAAGGTACTGCCTAGGAACTTGCAGCCCTTTTTGACCATAGGATAGGCAGTTGACCTCATGGTGCTAGCTTATTCAATGTTTGGAAACAAGCATTGGACCTAATATGGCTTAATTCTTGTTTCTGGCCTTCTCTGGTTCATATTAGCATAGCTGCACTTTAATCTCCTGCTTGGTTTCCTCTGTTGATACTATATTTGTAAGCCTAGTGTCCGTTCTTTAGTATTATTATTGTTGTTTTTTTATGATATTTTGCCTTTTAAGTCTATTATTCAACTGCTCTTGAAATTTACTATTGATTTTCCATAAGTTCTGATATGGTTCCTTTTTGCTATAATGGCTCTGTTATTAGCATTGGATTTTTGCCTTCCTATTTAAATGATTGTCTGGATCGTTACAACATTAGTGAAATGTCAAAAGTGTTCTTGCCGTGTACTTCTGTAGGTCACATCTTCCTTAACAGGACCAATAATTGTTGAAGATGTGGTTTATGAAAATGTTGATCCCGAGGTCAGATGCCTTTGGCCCTCGGAAGGTCTGAAATTTCGTCGCCTTGTTTTCCAAAGAACTCAAGGCCTAGTACAATCTGAAGCACTGCTAATAAAGGATGAATCTTCTCATAGAACTGTTGGTGAAACAGATAGGAAGAAAGCTAGCTCATCTTCGAAATCCAAACGAAAAGGAAACCAAAGGCGAAATGATGGTGATGGTTCAGTCTTTGATGCTTTCAATAGATATTGAGATTAATTTTGCTTGCCCCAGAAATCACTTTATGTCTGCATTACTCATGGAAGTGATTTTTAAGGCAGTTGTCTTTAACCTGTGAAATAATTGAACTTAAACCTCGCATGAATCAAGCTGCCTTTGACCCTTAAGGATCCCGAGGATTTTGTTTTGCTGACATTGGTCAGTTGATACCAGGCAGCAGTGTCAATTGGGCTGGGAGGGTCAGGTATTTCATGCCATGAGTACTTCTTCTGAGGCGCAAACTTTTGGCATGAAAACATACGATTGATTAATTAAATTTTGAAGTTCATTAAAATGGGAACAAAGTTAAAAATACCTTTGTAATACTTGCATATCCACAAATTTGTGGTGTACTTTGGTATTACTATAAATAATAAGAACTGAAAATAAGGAAAATCATGAAACTCAGCATTACTTGACGTGAGATGTATGTAACCAATCCATAGGTCATGTTAATCTGGCCTACTTAAAATTGAGTGTGATCTAAAGCACAGTACAAGCACAAATGGAGTCGTAAGCTGTTTTTTGCTCCCAATTGACACATCTCATACCGAGTTGGAATATTCATCTACATAGGTTGTTCTTGACTACTGTCAAGCAATAGCACTGGCAACTGGTTCCATGATTTATAGTCAAAGTTATATAGAAATTAAATTCCAGATGTTGGGAGGAAGGTATATTGTAATTCTAAATAAAAAATGTTGTCTGCCTACTGTCTGACATTGTACTCCCTGTTCATGCTTCATCATATCCACTGCAGTTTAGATATCTAATTGGTGCAATTAACAATTGAATTAAAAGGCGCCTGGCTGTTGCTGGTTGGTTTTCTTTGTTTTGATTTTTGTCCCTTGATGTTATAGATTCTGGAAACCGACTGAAAGTCTATCATGGTTACTTGGCTAGTTCTTATCATATGGGGATAATTTCCGGGTTTACTATTATTTCATCCTATTTGGAGAGTGTGGCATCAGCTGGAACAACTGTAAGGAGTTTATTCCTGTAACTTTAGATTACTCTTTTATTCTCAACAGTTGATCTATTTATCGTAGCTTGGCTTTGTCTTTAATTTGGTGGTGGAAAACCTGTATTTATGATTTTTGCTTGATCAAATTAAATATGAGCAATCAACCAGTGGTATGCATAAGTGAAAAAAAAATGAGCAGCTCTTGGTTCTTGGTTGTGCTAGTGTGAGTGGGAGATGCACCTGATTGAACTACCTATCCTTTGGGCTTAAAAATTGAACCCTATTTGTTTTTCCTGCGTAGGCAATCTTCTTCTATTTTCTTCTTGCATTTGATGATTTATTTGTGAGGTTTTCATGGCATTGCTTTCTCTCATGCTGCTTGAATTATACATTTTTTTTTCAGGTTAAAGCAGTTGTAATTGGTCTTGGAGCTGGTTTACTTCCTATGTTTCTCCATGGTTGCATGCCCTTTTTGGAACTTGAGGTAAAGTTTCCGAACGAACATAAACTAAAAGAGGGAAAAACAAAAAGAACTAAAAGGAAAAGAAACTTGGGAAGAGAGAAAATTAATAAGGCCCCACCTCCAACTTCAAGCTTGATTTCACATAATGGAATGATTTGATTTATTAATGTATGGATAGGTGGTGGAGTTGGACCCCATGATGCATACTCTTGCGAGGGACTACTTTTCTTTTACGCAAGATAAAAATCTGAAGGTGAGTTGCATAAATCTCAATCCCTTGTTAACTTATTTTATATTATTAGTTATACAATTTTGAATGTCATAATTATTACACAATCGGCTATAATTTCTTTTAGGGGTAATTAATAGATACTTGTCTTGAGATTTGTTCAAATATCAAGTAGATAGTCATATGTAAAAATCAAAGATACTTCCTTGAACATAATAAAATTTATTTAAAAATACAAAATTATTCTTGGTTGCTTCAGAATATTAATGTAGTATTTTTTATTATTTTTATTTTCTTTCCTCTTGTTTTTATTTTTAAATATAAATTAACTCATCGCAAAATTGAATTTATAAAAATTATTAATGAAAATATTCATACTAATAAATAGTTTTAAAGTATAAATTTTAATTTTAATAAAATAATTTGTTTATAAAAAATAATAAATTTTTTAATTATTTATTTTTATTTTGAATTTTTTTAATATGTGCATTTTTATTTTTTATTTTCAAAAATATTTTTTAATAAATTATCAAAAATATTTTGTGATATGAAAAAAAAATTAGCAAATTTGTTTTTAAAATTTGTTAATTATTTATTTTTATTTCGAATTTTTTTAATATGTGCAATTTTTTTATTTACGAAAAATATTTTTTAATAAATTATCAAAAATATTTTGTGATAAGAAAATAAAAATTAGCAAATTTGTTTTTTTGTTTTTATTAATAAAATATTTTATTAAAAATAAAATTTATACTTTAAAATTATTTATTAGTATAAATATTTTTATTAATAATTTTTATACATTCAATTTTTTAATAAATTAATTTTACATTAAAAAATAATAAAATACTATAATAGTATTCTTAAGCAACTAGGGAAATTTTGTATTTTCAAATAAATTTTGTTATGTTCAGGGTAAGTATCTGTGATATTTATGTATACCTCTATTTATCTATTATTTTAGTAAACTTCAAGGGAAGTACCTATTAATTACCCTTTCTTTTAGTAAGTAATTGTGAGCTTTTTTATAATTAGCAACAAACTAAGATGATGAAGAAAAATAGCTTCAGATTGTTTAGCAAATTGCAGTTTCAAATGCCTTTTTTACAGTCATAATTGATGCTTTCTCTATTTCCAAGTTATAAGAGCTTGTGTAACTCCAAAAGTGAAAGGAAAAGTATTCTGTTTCACTTGTTTAAGAATGCATGTGGAGAAAACCCTAGGGGTTGCGTTGAGTGGTAAAAGACCCTTACAACCAAAATGTCAAAGGTTCAAATTCCCCTGTGGCCACCTACATAGGATATTTATATCTTCCAAATTTCCTGGCTACCAAGGTTGTCGGTTCTGGCTGTAGTTTTAGTTTAGTACTTTGGTGAAAATAGAAAGGTCTAGGGATTTTTGCATATATAATAATGGTAATAATAATAAAAGAGTGCACAAGGAGAAACTTTTGATAAGCCCTTTGTTGTAGTTAAATTAGTTGAATTCGGGAGCGTACATCATTGTCCTCACTGTAGTGCATCTGCTCTAAAAATCTTTCCTTACCATTTTGATGCTTCTTGGTGTCTAAGGTACATATTGCTGATGGGATTCAGTTTGTTAGAGAGATAAAAAAGGCTTTAACAACTGATGAAGTGGCTGTTCATGGAAATGACAGTGCTAACAGAAGACCTCCTTCCAGTGGAAGTTGCACTGCATCTAATACAGAAAGTGAAGGTCGTGCTGTAATTGATGTTCTTATTATTGATGTAGACTCTTCTGATTCAAGGTGAATGTAAATATTAAATTTTACTGCAATTTGTTCACTGTTTAGAATAATGAGATCATGTTGTTAGGCTTATTTATTTATTTTATTCACATTGTTGTGTATATAGTTCTGGAATGACCTGCCCTGCCGCGGATTTTGTGGAAGATTCATTTCTTCTTACTGTGAAAGATACCCTTTCTGAGCAAGGTCTCTTTATAGTTAATTTGGTGTCAAGGGCCCAGGCCATTAAAGACATGGTTATATCAAGGATGAAAACGGTGAGAATGGAAGAATTTTTTTCTGCTTTTCTGTGTGTATCACCAAAATACATCTTTGTATTTCTTGTTCTCTAGGTATGTTTCAAAGTATAGGCTGATTGCAGTTTGACTCATTATTTATCTTTTAAAGGTTCTACAACTTGGGACAGTAGATGTGGCCCTAGGTTGACGAAGATGGTAATAGGGAATTTTGTGGTCAATCTTTTGTGGTTAAGCTGCGGCTAGCTAAATCAAGAGAAATTTTGCTTAACCAAATTTAAAAAATAAATAGTAGATTATTCTATTAGGTGGCCTGGGTCACATAGTAAAGGCCAATACGTCTTTTGATGAATTTATCAGATTTCTTGCCAATGATGGTATATACTTTATCCCTATTTGATGGTTAATATATTTTCTTTAAGCTCAACTATAATGTGTATTCTAATTGACCAGCTGTAATTTTCATCTTCAGGTTTTTAGCCATCTGTTTTGCCTTCAACTTGAAGAAGATGTAAATTTAGTGCTTTTTGGTATGTGTTCGGAGTCTTTTATCAAGGAAGATTGCTTCCCTCAAGCTGCCATTCAGCTTGAGAAATTGTTAAAATTTCAACGCCCAGAAATTGGCCAAAGCGTTGTGGATACTGCAAAGAAGATCAGATGCTTGAAGTGAATGACTGCCAAGTATTGTATCAACCCGAATGATATTTCTCAAGTGTGCAAGGCTATATCATCTCTGTTGGAGTGAGCTTTCTTGGGTCCAGTGATAGATCAGATACATCCAAACCAGAATATTTGCCCCTACAAACTGACCATTTTGTGAGAAAAGGTTTCTAAAGCAACTACTAAAGCGTAGTGAATCACTGCAGCAATGACAAATGATCGCGTGTGAAGCGGATGCTGCCCTTTTATGCCTACAACCAAAATGTTATTTAGCATGCAACTTGCATCTTTATCTTTTGCATTATTTGCCTGATTGTTGATGTTTATATGCAAAACCGTACTTTTATCAGTTTGGGTTTAGTTTTGGCCAGTTGCGCAATGGCATTGTTACTGGAGAGTCTGATATTTGATTCCCTGCTAATGATGAGTAGCAGATTGACTTTTTACGTGCGCAGCAGTCCAATTTCCATGGTGAATTAGAGCGAAAGAACTATGCGAATGCGTTCAAAGCTCTGCATGGTGCAATATTTGTATCGTGGAATTCACAGCTTTAGTTGTTGACCAAGTGAATCAATCATGCACAAGGCCATGTGCCCACATAATCTTCTAAATTGAAATGAGTTGTTTTATGGGATGGATACAAATTTAGATTTACAACCGTGAATGTTCTCTAATTCAAATTTTTATTTTTGAAAATCAAACAACTCATTCATTAAGAGGTGAAAGAACATGATCAGTATTTTCGTGCGAGACAAAGGTTCTCTTGACTACATATTATTTTATTTTATTGTTTTCGAAAACAACTTTTCCAAATAACTCAAGTTGTAATTTGCTCTCCTTTCCTTTGACAATGGTGTTGATGTGGTAACTTTACATGTTTCATGCCGTGTTGAATTATCACCTGTGATGGTTAAAAGTACACTAAAATATACATAATATAAAATTAACTGGAAATTTCTTTCAAAATGAAATTGTAACCCAAAAAAAGCAAAAGAAAAAGCACATACATAATTGTTAATCTTTTCTCGAAACCCAACTCCTGCAAAAATATTACTCTTAAAGAAGAAAAATTTTAATAAATAAAATTGTTACATTAATAAAATGACAATTTTATCTATTAAGTAGCTATTACCCGATCCTAATGTGACGAGAATAAGTAATAACAAGTTCACAAGAATTATTTGCGTATGCCAATTGCATCAATTACAAGGGTAAGAGAGGACGCATAATTTATTTGGAATATTTTTTTGACATTTTCATCAAATTTTCTAGTATATTTATAAGTTCTGTAAAGGTATATATTTTAATCAATTTTTTTGTATTTATTTTACGATTTTTATTTCTAATTGTTTTATATTAGAACTTTTATTTCTACCTAGATGAAATTTTACTCAATTAAAAATGTTTGAATTATTCTTCTCTTTAGTTTTTTAGCGAACTATATGAATCTATCAATAGATTTTTCTTGTTGCATTCAAACTTGTTTTTATCATTTTTATACTTTTAGTTTGTGATTAATGAATCATTGGCTCAATATTTATATCGTTGATTTTTTTTTATTTTTGTAATCATTGGGTCAATATTATCTAATCTAAATTCATATATTTTTTATTTGTAAATAGTAAATCATTAGGTCAAAATTTTTATCGTTGATTCTTGATTTATTTAATCATTGGATCAAAGTTTTTTAATATGAATTTTAACTTTTTTGGAGTTTGAATTCCAATTCAAGTTATTGGGTTCAAGACTCATTGTTGATATTTCAAGACTAATTTTTGGAATTTTAAAATTGATATTCTTAAGGTTTGCATTAATTTGGTATTAGTGCATTGGTTCTAAAATTAGCTTTGATTATCTTAATTTTTTTTTGTGTTTTTTGTTTAGAAAAAAAAAGAAAAGAAAAGAAAAGAAGAAGAAAATAATTAAATAAAATCAATATTATTGTTCCTTTAATAAATGAAAAATAATATCAAATCTATGTAAAGTACTAATCGATACAATTTTTATTTTTAAAACACTAACAAATATCTACCACAAAGAATATTCATATTATCGTATAATAAATTTGTTCATTTGAGTTATTCTACATGCATAGCATAACATGCAAAACAACTTATTTGAAAAGTGATTGTCTTGTAATCTACTTTTGTCAAGCATCCTATCAACTCCTTTTAAAAGGTTACAATTTAAAACCCAAGGTAATTCCTAAATAACCTTAACCTTGAGTAACAATTTTCATTTTTAAAATTTTAACATTGAATAAATAATTTTGGATTGTCCGATACAATACACAAAGTTTTTCTAAATTTAATAATCGACATTAACATTTCTTTTTTATACTATAAGGTTTATCGAGACCCATTTTGATGCCAAAATATTGTAATTTTGAAGTTACAATTATTGTATCGTAAAATTATTTATTTAACGTTAAAATATAAATAAAAAATGAATGATCGTACCAAAAATGATTGTTTACTAAATATTTATGCTAAATAGGCAAAAATAAAAATAAAAGTTTTGTCTTTTTAATCTACTTGAAGCAATTCAGTTTTTGTTATATAGCATGATCCACCCTATAAGTCATATGGATATTGAATTGAAAAACTATATAAAGGTAATACAAATAACTCCAAAATATGAATTACTCTTTCAAGAATATTTATTAAATACAAATTGAAACAAGAAATTCTCTGTCGCACGCGCGCCGCGCGTATGTGATATGTTTGTTTTAGTAAAATTCTTATTAACGAGTAATTTCGTAATATTAAGGCAATATCGAGGGCATTACTGAAAATCCCGAGTCCTCTTTGGCACAGCCCTACTACGGCTATTAGGTTTACATTTGCAAGAGTAAGGTCTCTATCTGTCTTTATCTCTCAACGCTAACCAAGCCAAACTGAACGACGGAAGCAGGTCCGGTTCCCGTCCTGTCAGCTTGATATGGGAAGCACCGGAGAGAATCCGACGGCTCCGAAGCTTCCGATCCCCGGCAAGCGTAACGTTCTAATCACCAGCGCCTTGCCTTATGTCAACAACGTTCCTCACCTGGGCAACATCATCGGCTGTACTATTCGATCCTCTTTGTTTCATACGAGTTCAATATGAAGAGTATTTGAGCTAATTGAAGCTGTTTTGGTTATTGCAGGTGTGTTGAGTGCTGATGTCTTTGCTCGGTTTTGCCGGCTTCGAGGATACAATACCATTTACATATGTGGAACTGATGAATATGGAACGGCTACTGAGACGAAGGCCTTGGAAGAGAATTGCAGTCCTAAAGAGATTTGTGACAAGTAATAAATCACTGAAACCTTTCATTATAATTTTATTTGACTTTTGCGTTTTGCACTTGTGCGTGAATATGTGCATGCATGATGTTTAAGATCGAATGAATTACTGATTTCGTTCTGTTAACATTCATATATAAATTCTTTTTGTTAGTATTTAAGTTACTTGCTAATTTTTTCATTTTCGCGTAATTTACCTTTTGTACAAATGAGTTCTAGTCTTACGTTTATGCTGTTAAATTGTATTGATCTGAACCCAATATCTCTTACGGAATGATGTCGCAATTGATAATTCGTGCCATATATTGTTGCACAGTGTTTGTTCTGATTTGTACGTGAAGTTCACTTATGATTGTTTTTTGAGTTTTGCATGTCTTTATGCTTTTTGCATGATGATGAATTCCCATTCTTCAGAATATGTATACAAACTGTGTATTTTGTTTCTTTGTAGATATCATGCTATTCATAAGGAAGTCTATGAATGGTTCAACATAAGTTTTGATAATTTCGGACGTACATCAACCCCACAGCAGACTGAAGTGTGCCAAGCAATCTTCAAGAGGCTTTTGGACAACAACTGGCTTGTAGAGAACACTATGCAACAGGTACAAATTTTTTGCATTAGTCTTCAACATGATTTTATTTCATTGTTTTGACAGTTGTAATAACTTGACCACATTTAAATATATTTTCTTTCTTTTACTGGGTTTTGTTTGACTTGAATTCCTTTTATTGTTCAGCCTTATTGTGAAACATGCAAAAGGTTCTTAGCTGACAGACTTGTAGAGGGTACTTGTCCAACTGAAGGATGTAATTATGAGTCAGCTCGGGGAGACCAATGTGAAAATTGTGGGAAGCTTTTGAATGCAACAGACTTGAAAGATCCTAAATGTAAGGTACATTGCAAATTTTTCTTCAGTATCTCTCACACAGTTGGAAAAGTTACCAGTTAGTCTACATTGCAGCGGCATTTCTTTGCTGCTGTAGCGATGTTTGCTACTAATATGTGTTGTATAACCTGAGATGACGCAAAGAAGCTTTAAAAGCAGTTCACTGTGGATTCTGCAATTGTGACTTCTCATCCTCTGTCTACCTAACTTTTTTTTTCTTCAATGTAAATCATTGATGATCCTTTAAGGAAAAAGGATCATGTATGTATGATTGATTAATAAAGTACTGGCTGGTTGAGAAAGTGAAATCATGAATTTTTGGTTTGAAATTGAGTCCCCTCATTCTGGGTTCTGTTTTCTGCTAAGATTCTGTTCTGGCCAGCAATTTCATTTTTCCCTTAAAGTGCAATAATAAATGTAATCAATTAATTAAAAATGATGTGAACACTCCCTTGTTTTTCACATGTTGCCATGTATCTTTGAGTGTGGTTTGTTATCCTTTCCTACTTTGTTTTTATTGTTGTTGATACCCAACATTGATATATAAACAGGTCTGTAAGAACACTCCACACATTCATGATACAAATCACTTGTTTCTTGATCTTCCGGCTCTGAAAGATAAATTGGAAGAGTATATCAACAATATGTCGGTAGCTGGATCTTGGAGTCAAAATGCTATTCAAGCAACACATGCGTGGCTTAAAGAGGGGCTGAAAGTACGATGCATTACTAGGGATCTTAAGTGGGGGGTTCCGGTTCCGCATGAGAGATTTCAGGAAAAGGTAAAATAAGAGTTTCGGTGAAATCGGTAAACATTGCATTTGTTATTCCATAAAATTACAGTTTCTTTTATTTTGTTTATGGATGTTTATATCTTAACTTTATTATACATCTTTTTCCCTTTTTCTTTTCATCTTTCAAGATCTTAAGGAGATTGATGATTGGATTATGTGGTTTGATGACAGGTTTTCTATGTCTGGTTTGATGCCCCTATTGGATATGTCTCAATCACCTCATGCTACACTAATGATTGGGAGAAGTGGTGGAAGAATCCTGAAAATGTGGAGTTGTATCAGTTTATGGGAAAGGACAATGTGCCATTTCACACTGTAAGTGTCATATCAAAATTGCATTGATAGTTAGGACAGGTGGATGTGGCACTACGTACACCAACCTTTTCTTTTTATAATTTGTCTGTGTTTCGTGCTTTAGTTAAGTTCCTTAAGTGAGCACCCACATTCATATCCTGTTTCATGGTTCTGAAATTCTTCTGATTGGGCTTGCAACTTCCCATTTAAGTTTCTTCTATTTGTATTCCATTTGGTATTCCAATGACATTCAATCTCCTATATCTTTTGTTGCCTTAAAAAGTAAAAAAAATGTATATAACTATACATTCTTTCTTTTCGTTGACGAAGTTGCATTGATGAAGAATGCAAATTTTATTGTATCAGTGATGTGGTGATTAATGTGTAACTTTTTATGTCCATATTTTAGGTGATGTTTCCATCTACACTTCTTGGAACTGGTGAAAACTGGACTTTGATGAAGACTATTAGTGTCACTGAATACTTAAATTATGAAGCTGGTTAGTAAACTTTCTGTTTATGGTTTTCTCATTGTGAAATTGCATTAGTTTTGTATGACAATAAATAACCATGATGTTTTTGTTTTGATTATCTTGAACTGTTGTTCTTGCAGGAAAGTTTTCCAAGAGCAAAGGCATAGGAGTTTTCGGTAATGATGCAAAAGATACAAATATTCCTGTAGAAGTATGGAGATATTACTTGCTAACTAATAGGCCTGAGGTAACTGTGTTGTTACAGCATCAATTATTATTCTTTCTTTAAGCAGGTTATATTTACTGCATTTTGTGTACTATTTATTGCTAATTACAATGTCTTTTGTGTGTGTATTTAGGTGTCTGACACATTATTTACTTGGGCTGATTTGCAAGCAAAATTGAATAGTGAGTTGCTAAATAATTTGGGCAACTTTATCAATCGAGTTCTGAGTTTCATTGCTAAACCTCCAGGTTTGTCAGCTGCTTTATGTTAGGCCTTTTGTTTCTGAGGGTATATGCTGTTCAGTTGGCTCAAATTCTCTATTGATTTATTCCAAAAGACTATTTTCTAAGTGGGGGACACACATTGTGCAATGTTATAGTTTGTAACAGGTTTTGGGGATTTGAGTAGTGACCATACTGCCTTCTTTGTTGCTTCTTTTTGTTCTTGTATTCTCTTGCAATTATGAATTCAGCCTACTTTTTTGTTCACCACTAGTGCTTTGGCAATTATGCATACACTATTTCAGAAATGATTTTGGTGCATAATTGAATATCTCTACATTTTCTCTTGCTTTGTTTTTAACAATCTGCATCTCTTAGGAAAATTTTATGTCTTTAAGGATGGTTTAATATTATACTAAGACCCTTGGAAGACACCTTTATATTTTGGGGTGGATTTTGAAATTTTTTTGATGAGTTTCTTAGTCTTTTTCATGGGTTTCAATGGTATCACTAAAACTGTATATAAACTCATTTTGAGTCTGAAGGTCAAGGATATGGTTCCATCATCCCGGATGCTAATGGTGCTGACTCACATCCATTGACAAAGACATTGGCTGAAAAAGTTGGAAAATATGTGGACCAATATGTAGAAGCCATGGAGAAGGTGACTAACGATTTACTTTATACAGTTATTGAAAAGACGGAGAACCCCTCGATTCCAATTCTTGTATGAAGCACCTGTTTTTGCACCCTTGTGTAGGTTAAGCTAAAGCAAGGCCTGAAAACTGCAATGGGCATATCAAGTGAAGGGAATGCATATTTGCAAGTAAGCCTAGAACACCTTGCCTCCTTGATTTTAAGTTTGCTTACATTTGTGCATGTGTGGTACTATGTGGTTGTAGAACTAATGTGCTGTTACTATGATGCGTTTTTTCTATGATTGTAAATTTAGGAAAGCCAATTCTGGAAGCTTTACAAGGAAGACCTACCTTCGTGTTCCATTGTCATGAGAACATCAGTGGGTCTAGTTCATCTTCTCGCATGTTTGTTAGAACCTTTTATGCCATCATTTTCTGTTGAGGTAATTTAATGTCTTAAAATCTATGAACTATATTATTTTGTGACTATTGTCTATTACTGAGACACTTCTGTTTCTTTTGGTGGCACTTAAAGGTATTTAAGCAGCTTAATTTGCAACCTGAAGAGCAAGTTTTGCTTTGTGATGAAAAAGGAGATATCGATAGGGCTAAAAGACCTTGGGAGATAATCCCTGCCGCTCATAAGATTGGAACACCAGTGCCATTATTCAAGGAACTGGTATTTACTGCTTTTACATTAGTTTTCTAATTTTGTGTTCATTTTATTTTATTTTTTTATTTTGGGGGAGGGTGTGTAAGTTGGGCATGATTGTCCCTTTTCTTTTTGCCCTGTACTCATTGAGTGAAATTAACTGTTGTCCAGAAAGACGAAGAAGTAGAATTCTTCAGGAATAAGTTTGCTGGAAGTCAAGCTGAGAGGATAGTTAGGGCAGAAGCAGAAGCTGCCAAAGTTGCTGAGCAACTGAAGAAAACAAAAGTTTCAGGTTAAAATTAATCTTTTCTGTATGTTTATATTCATTTATTATTACTTATAAAGTTTGCTGATTAAATTATTGTTTATTGAGTGAGTTTAGTGTCATAATCATGGTACCCACGTATCAACCACATGTTAATAATCTATTATGCTATCTTATGTAATTTTGTACTTTTATTTTCTCTGTATTATCTCTGATCCATGATTATTTGGTTTATGATTTCTAGTTGGCATTGTTATCATTTACATATAAAGGATTTGATGAAAGATCATGGAGGTGTTTTTGGAATTAATATTTGCCATTCTTTCTTGAACTAAAACCTGATTTTGCATTCATGTGCTTTGCATGGAGTTACTCTAAACAACATATAAAGATGAGTGCCTGAGAAATCAGCTTTTGTTGTCATGAGTTAAATGTATGGAGGCTCTTGACCAGCAGGTTAATGCCAGTGGAGAAATCTTCTAAAAAATGAGAATGAAGTCTTTCTCCACGTGCCAAAAAAAAGGCTATGAATGGAACAGGTTAATATCATATTGTTTCTTATTACTTGTTTATATATAGTTCTTTTGTTTGCGGCAGATGGTAGTGGAAAGAAACAACGGCCAACAAAAACTACTGCTGAAGCTAAATCAAAAGTTGCTGAACCAGAAATTTCCATTGCAAGACTTGATATCCGTGTGGGCAAAATTACTAGAGCTCAGAAGCATCCTGATGCTGACTCGTTGTATGTGGAAGAAATTGATGTGGGTGAAGGGCAGACTCGGACGGTAGTTAGTGGCCTTGTCAAGTATATACCTCTTGAAGAAATGCAGGTTTTTGTCCAATGCTCTTACTGATCATTGTACTACCACATTGTTATATTTGGGGGATGGGTTATTTGTATAATGTGCCTCCTCAATGATTAGAAAGTCAACACTTGCTTTATTCCTAGTTGATTTTTGAAAGTTTGAGCTCACCACCTTTATTCCTGTAATGATTCTTTGGCAGGAGAGAATGGTTTGTGTTCTTTGCAATCTAAAACCAGCAGCAATGCGGGGAATCAAATCACATGCAATGGTTCTAGCTGCTTCGAACAATGATCATACCAAGGTGAGCAAAACCATGATACCTTGTATCAAGTATCAGCATTCTTAGTGTTTGTGACCCTTCTTACAATGAGACCCTTGACCTTCAGAGTGCAGCTGTCCTGTACTGTGAACTCCTTTAAATGACCAGAAAGCATTATGGACAATTATTGCTACTTTATTTCTTGCTTCGCCTTTGATCTTGAATTGCACATATTTTGTTAAAGTATGGAATATTTCAGTTAATGTTTTCATGTTCAATTCTGGACTATGTATTATTAAATGATGTATGTCTAGTATGGATACCATTGTTGCTCCTCCTGATTACTTACTGGGAATGCTGGTGCACTTCCAGGTTGAGTTGGTTGAGCCTCCAAAATCTGCTAAAATTGGGGAGAGAGTTATATTTCCAGGGTTTGAAGGCGAGCCTGATGATCTCTTAAACCCTAAGAAGAAGGTCTGGGAGACGGTGCAAGTGGATTTGCACACGGATGCAGAACTTGTGGCCCACTATAAAGATGTTCCATTTACTACATCAGCTGGTGTTTGCACTGTTTCCTCCATTCAGAGTGGGTCAATAAGGTAGGTAGGTAGATGGCTCGAATCATTGGAAACCTGTATCAGCAGGTGTTTGCACCGTTTTCTTATCATGCCTATTCATGTAAAGAACTATTCTTGTATCGAATCATATTAAATGTTTGTTACACGGGGAAGAAGATTGTGTGGGTTCGTTGATGGAACAGTTACATAAAACTACATCATGCCTCTTGTTCCTTCGTTTAGAGGAAAAAAGTACTGAGAATTTTTGGTTATGGAATAGTTTGTTCACTTTTTATTGCAGTTGACTTGATCGATAACATTTGTGTGTATTTGTCTTATTACAAAGATGTTTAAGAAAATCCCCTTGACTTGACTTGGGAATGTGATAACATTTTTGATAGCAATCGTGGATGATCTTGCCGTGGCATGGCAATTTTTGTTACTTAGCTTCAAAGCCAGATTTTCTGCTTAAATGGACACCGTAGGAAAGTAATCTTTCAATCTAGGTAAGGTTTGTTCTTGTCACTGCTTAAATAATGAAATTTATTTTGATTGTAAATAAGATCTCTCTTCGTTTTATGTTACTGTGGTTAATCATTTAAACCTTTCCTTGATTAACTACGAACATGAATTGGTAAGGTTTGTTTTAATTTTTTTACTGCAATTAATCTTGTTTTTAACCTTCAAAATCAAGAAAAGGCTTTTGACCATTTCATCAATCTTAGTATCATTTGGGAATACGCTTACTGTATTGACAAATGTGCTTAAGATCTATTAATGCGTATTATATCCTGAGCAGATTAAATTTCTTCAATCCGTACATAAAATTTGAAATTATAGTTTATATACCAAGTTGTATCCCGTATACTGACGTCAAGTTGGAAGGATTCAAAGTAAGGTCGATCTTGCATTAGGATTTGAGTCTCAAGACCCTTGTTAAGTCCTCATTATTAAAATACTTATATTACTAATTATAAGGTCGATCTAAAAAGCCTTTTATTAAAACACACACTCGTATATATATTAATTATAAATTTAACAAATTTTAATAATTTTTATTTGAAATAATATGTCATTAATCAATTAAATGGCGATCTCTCCCGTGTGGAATGGCGTAATATTTGTTGTTTATGGTGTGTATGCATGTTTATTATTATATTTTAAAAAAAATTTAAATTTTAAATTTTGTTTATTATTTTAAATTTTCATAAAAAATATTTTAAATTAATAATAATAAAATTTTTAAAGTATAATAGTACATATATATACTATAGACTTATTTAATAAGAACGTTATATATTTTATAAAATATAATTTACATAATAACATAATCATGTAACATTTTGACTATTAAAAAAATTCTTAAATTAGCAACATGTAGTATAGCAAGTTATGATTTATAAGTGCGCAGTCTACGGTCGTATTTAAAAAAAAAGTTTGTTATTCATATTTTGAAATATATATATATATATATATATATTTATGAAAAATTAAAATAAAATTATATTTTTAATATTTTAAATTTTTATGAGAGAACTTTTAAGTCACGTGCATTAAATGTGCACAGCTAGCCTCTGCACTGTAAGAGAGAATTTCGTCACATAAGAGTCACAACTCCAGGTAACAATAACAATACCATTACCATTTAAGCTTCCACCCGAGCGTAGCACCCACGCGACTTCAATTGCGCCTGTAAAAGCAGCTCCCCACACTCTTCAATCCCAACCGCACTCATTCTTAATCCAACGGCCAATTCACTCCCCGTATAAAATTCCCACCCACGCGCCCCCGTCCTATATTAGGTCTTCTTTGGTCTTTTTCAGCTTTTTGTTGGGGAGAATAGAAAACCTAATACTAATAAAAAATTTTTTAAAAAAAATTCATAAACCAAGTCAAAATATATTTGCAAAGGGTTTTACCTGCATAGATCTGGTTGTTGGTAACAGGTTTGTTTGTATTTCACTTTTTTTTCTTTCTCTGTCATCGCTATTTTATGTACTGCTCTTACTTGTTTCTGTTTATGCTTACAAATGAAGAAAACCACTCGTATTTCATGTTCTGATTTTTTTGTTTGTTAATATGGTGTTATTCTGATTGACTTGACTTGGCATCGTTTTGGGTCAAAAAGTTTTTGGTTGAATTGTTTCGTTTTTCTATCATTGAGGAACTGTTTTGTGTTGGTTCACGAGGAAATTTGACTAATTTTTTGTTTGTCAATTGCTGAAGTACTGTATCTGATTAATAGTAGAGGAGCCCGAAATAAAGAAATTTAAGTGCTATAGCAGTGCTGGTCTGCTTCTGGGTTGGCGACATATTTGGTAGGCTGCTTACTGCTGTTTATTTTGTGAGGTAGAGCTAGGAGTTGCAGAAGAAAGAATTAGAGGATTATATATTGATTGGTCTGCATTGTGCTGGTCTCAAGTGTGGAAGTTTTAACAAGTCTTGCAATAAAAATTTGAGGTGTACATAGATGCATATAGCGTCTTAAATGCGGATCTTGTATTGCAGTGGCATTCTGACTACGGAAGGTGGAAGGGTTTTCAGTATTTGCTGGTGTCAAATTTACTAGGAAAACAAAGAGTAAATATTTTTGCAGTTGATCTATATGCTTGAAAATATTTTAGGTGTCTATTATATGCTGATGTGGACTGATTGGATCATCTTGAAGCTGTGGGATTCAATCCATATAATGCATAACTGGTTACCTGTGGTAGAGTTAATATAAAAAGATCATACATTTATCTCATGTTTGAAGCAATCTTGAAACTCGCTTAAAATCGCTTCCATTGAGTTGTGCTAGCAGTTCATTTATATGTATAATTGGTAAATAGAGAAATTTTTATCAATATCCATATGCTAAGGTCTCATATTGTGGAAACTCTCATGTTATGATATTAATAAATGTTATGGTAATAAATGTTCATTAATATTAATAAATTTTATTCTCAAAAAATCTTATAAATTAAACGCACCTGATATGATCTTTGAAATTTTTAGAATGCCGAATGTATTAGTAATATATTTGTGGAAGGTACTTGATTCTTGGGTGTTTTAGGACCGCTGAGGGATGGTTTCCTATTTAAATATGGATGTTGGAGTATACATAGAATTTAGAAATTATGAATGGACCTTTTTGTCTTGAAGCCTATGACATGCCTGTCACATACTACAATGTTACTCTTGTTTCCTATGCTCCATACACCTATTTTTTCTAACTCTATATCTTTGGATCTTGTACCTTGGTTTGTACTATCTCAACAATTGTTTGGTCCACAGTTTTGGATAGAAGTACTTTATAAGAAATATTTGGGGCAATATGCTAACAGCAGTGTATTCCATCTTCTATTGGGAAGGTAGTACCAGCAAATTATTATGAAGGGTCCTTTTGGTATAGCTTTTTATAGTAAGAGTTTCTTTGAGTAGATTTACACTACTAGAGCTTTTAACAAAATCATTGGGTTGTCAATCATATCTTTTAACAAAAATTTTGTAATTTTTATATTATGAGAGAAATGAAATAGAATTTTCAAAATCATATAAGGGCATTTTTTATAATTTAACTTTTTATAAAAGCTTAAAAGGCTCAACCCCAATAATCTTGAAGTTTAGCTTTCCCATTAGAGGTAAAATAGCTTTTATAATCCTTCATAAACTGTTTTCCAATTACAATCAAATAATACAGGTTTGAAAAGAGCTTTTGGCATTAAAAAAGCACTTTGGCCAGTAGAGAAACCAAACCAAATGAGCACGGAGTCTTGGAACCAAAGATGCCACAATTGAAGTACTTGAAATTGCAATATTCTAATAGCAGAAATAAGATCTATGGCTTGGCGACTTATAATTATTTATAGTTTATGTTTTCTTGATGAGCCTTTTTTCCTTGGAAATTGTTCTCCTTTGTGTCAAAATCTATGATGTCCAAGTTGGTGAAATAAAGTTGCTCAAATATGAAGGTTTTATCCTCTGGATCTTGTGAAACTTGCAAACACCTTTTAATTTGGTGATTAGTGGTTGGATTAGAGTGTAACCATAGGAGCATCATGCCTAGAATCTTTTAGGTCAATTACTTGGCCTAATATTAGCAAGACCATTAAATAAGTTATTAGCTATCTCTGCTTCTTCTACAATATTTTAGTGCAGCATACTATGTAGATTTTTTTTTGTTACCCTATGGTGGGTGGGTTTGGTGGGATTAGAATTTGTTTGTTGAGAATCATCCCGATTCTTTGTAGTTTTAGATATGTTGCCCTATTCTCTATTGCAGAAGCAACATAAAGCAATTTCAACAATGGAGTATTCTTTATTGGATTATCTTGCAATGAGTTATCCTTGTGAGGATGTTCTTTTAATCCTACAGTTGTAAATTATCTTCCATTTGAAAGTATTTATGGAGCCTTTGCTTTCAACATCCTTTAAGTGCAAGACATTTTGATGAATTTTCATTTGATCTTTTTTTCACACATAGAAAATGGGCATATGTTGCTTGCTGAACCTTCTCCATTGGGGATAAACATTCTGCTAATTTGCAACTATTTTGATAGTGATAAGTTTACTCAATATTGCATCCCCTGACTAATAGAAGAAAGAAGATTTTTCTTGTGTTAGATCTTTTGTTTTGTCGAAGTGATAGGGATATTTGTTGCTAATGATATGAAACCGGACAATATAAACATTATGCCTGAGAGGCAAAAGCTTTGATTTTAGATACTTATGCATTTTTGCAAATTTTTTCAATTGTACTGATTGGCCTAAAACTTAACAAAAAAGATGAGTCTTATTAAGGCCTCTCAAACAGAGGCAACTTGATAGCTAACAACAGTAACAACAACAAAAAAACGATCAATATTTATTAAATTTCCATTATACGATATATCTAGAATATTAGGCAACTAAACATGTGGCACAATGGGCCCGAACCCTGGCCCCTCATGGCTTTTTCTTGGCACCAAATATTTCAAGCCTTTAGCTCAAAAGGCCTCATTTGAGTATCAAAGTATGCAATGGATGATATTTTCATCTTTGGTAGCCCAACAATTTGGCATCTCAAGGTTTTTTTCTTGGTGTGGATTTCAAACCCACCTAAGAAGTCTCATTCGGGTATTAGAGAATACAACGGATGATATTATCCTCTTTGGCAGCCTAATGACCTGGCACCTCAAGGTTTTGTTCTTGGTATGGCTTTTAAGCCCACTCCAGAGGCCTTGTACTAGTTAAGGGAGGGTAATGCACCTACAAGCACATCCCCAATCTCAATCTGAAGTGATGTGAGATATTACAAAACCATTGGTAGTTTACAAAGGAACTTTGCCTTTTTGACCACAAGAACTTTTATTGAGTTGTGAACCATAACTGTGACTACTTGGTTTAGCTTTTGACACGCCACTTACATTAGTATCATATAAAAGTTTTCCTTTATTGGAATGTGTCACAAAGGATAGTGGTTTGAAATTCCTATTGTAAAAAAGGCTTGTTTATTACTTTTTGAATCATTATTTTTCTGAATCACTATATTACCCCGTAGCATCACAAAGGGTTTTAATGATAGAGGTTTGAGATTCCTATCATAAGATCTCGGAGAACTCTCTATATAACTTGACTTTTTACTATTCTAACAGAAAATAAAAATTTATGCACCTTCTAGAAATGGCTTGTTCTCTGTTTTGTCTAGTTAGATTTTCTGATGATTTTTATTCTGTAGCATCTCTCCATTTGTATTTTTCTTTGATACAGTTTATTTAAGTCATTAAAGTTGACCTTATTTAGTTCAACAAAGTGTGTGAGTTTATCATCTCATATCTTACTGGATGTGGTAGCAGGTTTTATGAACTCAGTAATATTATAGCAGAAGGTGCCTGAACTGATTATATTCTTTGGGCATAGACATTTAATATGGCTGATGGACTAGCAAGCTTCTGGGGTCCAGTCACATCAACTGAGTGGTGTGAAAAGAATTATGTCCACTCTTCTTATATTGCAGAGTTTTTCAACACTATATCAAATGTACCAGGCATTCTTTTGGCACTCATTGGTCTTATAAATGCTTTGAGACAGCGTTTTGAGAAGAGGTTTAGCGTTCTTCACATATCTAATATGATACTTGCCATTGGAAGCATGCTATACCATGCCACACTGCAACGTGTGTAAGTAGTACTCTTTTGTGTTGTTCCATCTGCTTTGATACGTGCACACGCACACACGCAAGCATGCATGTGTGTGCACACGAGCACACACACACACACACACAAAACCCCACAATTGTTTCACACAAGTAGTTCAATGAATCAGTACCATTATTATTGTTGCAGTAGAACATGTTTAGGGGCCTGTAATCAGAATATATTCCTTTCCTTTCCATTCAATTCATTTGAGTAGTTTGTTGTTTGAATAGCTAGCTTATCTACTCTAGTGAACAAGAACCAATGTTTAATCAGTACTGTAATTTGTTTTCAACTTTGTTGATCTTATTCACTCACAACTGCTCTTTCAAGCACGAGAAGAATGAAAGGATGGATGAACCTTGAAATTTATAGGTGCTGACATCAGACAAGTTATGTGTTTGAAGTTTGAGTGTCAACCAAAGTATGCAGTGGTTCTTGAAATGAATCTAAAGTCAGAGAGAACACAATAATAGAGAAGTTGGTAATTTGATGTTGGTGTGCTATTTGCGATATTAAATATTCAACTGGAAAAAAGAAAGGAAGGAAATAAAGCAGGTAGGAAATTGAAGTCTTAATATCATGAATCATTTACTAGTTGGGAAATAGCAAGGATAGGACTTGAAATTGTTATTAGTACATGTACTTTTAGTACATTGAAGTCTTTTAGGTCAAATGAGAGTTTTTCTGATAAGCAGATACTAATGTATATTATACTGGTCTAAGACAAGTGTTTACTAATGATGCTGCACTTGGTCACTCCTTTGATACCGGATAAATTTATAATTTACACACACAGATAGTGAAGAGATGATTTATGACCGAAATCTGCTTTTGTGCATAATACAAGGTGGCTAAGAAAGATTATCTCATAGTTACAATATTTTTCACTTTGATGCACTCTAAACATCTGCTTATGGCAGGCCATCCAAGAGCATAAAATAGGATTTCCTCCTACAGAGGGTTAAGGTATTCATAAGTCACTAGTAAATCACAATATTGGAATTGAATGCACTTCTTAGGACTAGGTGGTGAGTTTAGAGACAGGTTTATTTACGTTGATCTGGATCCAGTTGCCTCCCCGAGAATATTTACGAACCTATACTTATTGCTTGATTGAAGAGTTGGAAATTGATTATAATTATTGTTTCTGTTTATCAGGCAACAACAAGGCGATGAAACACCAATGGTATGGGAAATGCTCCTATATATCTACATTCTGTACTCGCCTGATTGGCACTACAGGAGTACAATGCCCACATTCCTGTTTCTTTACGGAGCTGCATTTGCAGTGGCCCATGCACTTTTACGTTTTCAAATTGGCTTTAAGGTACACTACCTGATATTGTGTCTTCTTTGCATCCCACGGATGTACAAGTACTACATCCACACTGCCGATGTTAATGCCAAGCGGCTTGCAAAGTTATATTTAGCCACCATAATCCTAGGAAGTCTTTGCTGGCTGTTTGATCGCTTGTTCTGTGAGAAGATTTCTGGATGGTATTTAAATCCCCAAGGTCATGCATTGTGGCACATTTTCATGGGGTTCAATTCATATTTCGCAAACACATTCCTGATGTTTTGTCGTGCTCAACAGCGCGGGTGGAACCCCAAAGTTGTTCACTTAATGGGATGTTTTCCATATGTGAAGATCGAAAAGCCAAAAGTCCGGTGAGAGATCAAATCAAAGCTCAACCAAATTTAATTTAGCTCACTCCTCACTCTCATTATGTTGGTAGGTATATGGTTTTGTCAAAGTCATGAAACAATAGGGCAATCGCAAATTCCTTTCATTTGATTTTCTTTTCCCGAATGGATGTAAATGATAATCATCTATTGAGGTATTGGTTAATTTTAACTATACACACTTTATTTTGCAGCTAAAAGGAAGCAAAAGATTTTGGTCAAAGTTATGTTTTAGTTGGACATTTGATGAATTGGGTGGTGTTTATAGCAGGATCTTGAATTGTTCATGTTTCATTTTTCATATGCTTGAGTTGAACTTGATCAAGCATGTATAGTTTTTTCCAAGGAATATTCTGTAAATTAACTCTACCGACTTCTAAATTAGTCTTGTGAAAAAGAATTTAATTTTAATTAGACCCATTAACTTAAAATGAATGAATAGAACTTTTCCTCTTGGTGCCTGCAAAACTTGTACGGTCACAGGAACTCAAAACGGTTGTGCAAACATGTTAGAATGCTGCTACATGGCTCAAACTATATTTAAAAGTATAAAATAATCTCTTTGCTTGTACAAATCAAGTGAAAAAAATCGGACCCTTTTTCCGTGGAGAATATAATATTCTCGTTGCCGGTTTGCAGTAACACAATTTCATCATCGTTCATTTATTGATTCCCCTGTTATTTGTCAAATTACCAAATCCTGTTTCAGCATTACTTTGTTGTCGAAACGCAAAATTATCATTTCACTCGAGTACATCCGTCATCACATAACTAGAACATCCAAAAGCATGCTTTGACTACCAACTACGAATAAATTATCCTCGATCACAACCCTCTCCGTGCTAAAGATATCCGTGTCAACATTCCAGCATCAGATCTTACTCGTAGTCATCACACACAACAGAAACAGAAAGTCTCAGAAAAATCAACTGGTCAGAGAAAAAGTGTTTAAAAGTAAGATCAAATAGACAGAAGATTATGGTGAACAAGTTACATTCAAGCTCAAGTTGTTTTGGTGCAACAAAAACTTAAAAACGAGCCTATTCATAATTATTACCATATTCTAACATCATCGCATCAAATAAGATTAGTAAGAACTCAAGAGACTCAGAGGGGAGTGGTATCAACCAAGGCTTCCAGAATCTTCTTCTCCAATTCTTTCTGATCGATCCACATAGAACTTTGCCGACGTAGGAGCTCATTCTTCTCTTTTTTGCTCTCTTTCCTTGCATTTTCTTTCATCTTCCAGTTTTCAAGCTTCTCAGCTCTTTCCTTCAACTGCATTCACGAAAGGCAAAACGATTCAGAGATATTGTACAGTAGTCTAATTAAACATCAATGGCAGAAGATGAAGCAGGTTATTCAACATAAAACAATCAAATAAACAAAAATGACCACAATGCAGAAAAAGCCAAATGATTGACGTTCAAGTAACAAATACACAACGTAAATGGCAGCTTTATATCTGCCGTTCAAGTAATCAATAAACAGAATGTTGATTATCCGTGTCACGTTGTCCAAGTCCAAAGTTCTCAACACTGATTCATTGAGCATTCTATTCTATCAATTCAAAAAGGATCCTTGTATTGCAATGTTTTACACTGGTTTGAATTATTGATACAACTGAAATGCGTTTTTCCAAAAACAATTCTAATTCAGATTATAGCACAAAATTGAGAAGCTTGGAAGAAATTCTCGGAAAATGCCCATTTAATTCAGATTACATATAATTTTGCTCATATTTCAAGTATTATCAAAATTCAGAAAACAAAATGGATAAAGAAACTATTAATCAGACAAACTATATGCATAAAATCAAAAAGACTTTCACAAGTATCGGAAAATTAAAGAAAAATTTAAATTCACACAGAAGTTTCCAACTTAATCATATATTCCTTAAAAGATACGTGAACGGAATGGAGACTTCAATTGCCAAAAAAAAACATTATGCTATTTTAAGAAACTTTTGTTACTGACCGACTTGTACACAGTACACTGTTTCAAGAAACAATGAATTGCCATTTCATTCTTCATCATTATGCTTTGGGTTTTATTCAATGAACAGGAAAGGGAAATTATATTCATAGAAAAACACATGTTGCTATAATGCATAGGTCAAGATAGCTCGCAAATCATCAGTTCAAAACCAAGTGATGAGGACATATAAAAGAGTTCTGTTGTGGTTAAAAATACAACAAAAACAGCCCAAAATCAGTGGATAATGAAGACAGGGGAATATTATTTCTTTCTCCTAAATACATATAATTAGGCCCTTTGTTCAATATTCAATAGTTTAATAGCTCTTTGCAATTAATAACCAATTAATAAATTTATCATTAACCGACTTCGTTCCTAGTGCCTATTTACAGTAAAATGAGCGAAAAGTTTAAGTTTGACCCTGAAATCTCCTGGCCATCTTATAGAGTTCTTTGTTCATCCCCTAAAATATGTTTTATAAACAGAGTTATAAAATGGTGACTACTGAAACCTACAACCTCAGTTGTAAGGAAACTAATATAGAGTAAAGTAAGGTTTAACTGCGAATTGTAACAACACGGACGGGAATCTGATAGCTAAACAAAATATGAACATTCAAAAAATAAAGAAAATTGAGAACAAAACGGACAATTCTTAACCGACTGAAAATGCTAGTACTTGCATACAAGACACCAGAAAAAAATAATGCCCTACGGATTCGCAATCCGCAAGCAATACTTTCTAATAAATCGAAACTGCGTCATAGTTTGCAGAAACACGTTTTCAGGTTATGATAGAAAACCCATCAAACAAAACAAATTTATTACAATTAGCAACACATGGAAAGAGTAAAAAAGAGGGCACGTACTAGGGTTTGGCGAAACTCCTCTTCAACAACCTTCCTTTCCTGGGCTCTAACCTTAGCCGCTTCGGCTTTCAACTTCTTGCGCTCTTCGTTTGCGAGCCTAAGAGCCTCTCTTCTGGCTTCTTCTTTCCTCTGCTTCTCGAGCCTCAGCATATCCATTTCTTGGATATAACCCTTGCGCATCTCCTTGACTTGCTTGGCATATTCTCTTCGCAACAGGGCGAGTTTCTTCTCGGCTTCTCTGGGGTTTTTGGGGGCATCCCAACTGCCTAAGAAGGAGTTAGATTCTAGAAATTGGTGGGTCTGTTGGTTGTTGTTACGTTGGATTGGCGCCGCGGTTCTGGAGAATGAACGAGTCAGTCGGCGGAGGATAGGGCGAGAGATGGTGGCCATATCATGCAGAATAACGGTTTTGGGGTAATAGGATTCGATTGGATTGGGGTTTGTTTGAAATGATAGTAAAAAATTTTGGGGCCAATTTTAATATAACCAACCTCGAAAATTGTTTTTTCTAATTATTTATAACTAAATGAGCGGACCAAAATGCCCCTGAAAGAGAGGTCCCTGTCCATCGGCACAAAAAATTGAATTAGTGGGTAGCATCAATGCTTGCTTTGTTATGTCTGGCTGGCTCTCTTCACTTCAAATTTTAACATTAAATTCATATTTCCCACTCCTTTTTTTATTTAATTTATACATACATACCTAAATTCAGCTAAAATTATATGTTGGAAAAATTAATATACTTCCCACAACAAAATTGAATAAATTCAAAACTTTGATCCAAAAATTCAAAATTCCATGGTTTGAGTTTGAATCAAATTAATTGATAATGAATGAATGTCGGCAAATTTTATCTTTATTTTGTTTTCACATTAAAAAAATCAATTACATAAACAATCCTTTTAATTATAATTATTAATCTCATTTTTGAAAATCATAAAATTATAATATAAACAATATATATATATTATATATATATATATATATATATCTTTGTTATAAAAGTAACTTGATGGGATGAATAATTCATATAATAAGAGAAATTAAACTCAGTGCCATAAAAGAAAAAAACAAAAAATTAGGGATAACTTGAGTTATTTTCTTGAGTGAACGATGTCAAAAACAAGAAATAGGGTCAAGAAACTACAACAATAGCTCAAAAACAGATTTGCTGCAACTTAGGTCCCATAGAAACACCACCACCACCAACTAAAAAACTAGAAATAGGTATGGATTAAATTTCCCTGACAAAAGAAATTCCTTCAAACACAATAACTTGTAAACCTAATTGATCAAATTTCTAACAAGATACATTTCACTTCTGGTAACTCTTGAATATCCCATTTCTATTCCAAGAATTGCTTCCATTATACAAAATTTGTACAAATCTTCTTCTAACTTCATTGGCACATGCCACACCCCACAAATGAGCCACCTTCTATTCTGTGACAAAATTTATGTGTGTGTGGGGTTTGTGGACAATATTTAAACCTTATAAACAATTACACATCATTCTTCTGCAAGCTTGCCTGTTTATTTTTGTCAGAAAAAAAGCCTTAAATGTTGACCCCAAACGCCATTGAATGTTCTTGCCTTCCTCTCTGGTAAAAACCTTTCCTTGCGCAGAACAGAACCTTTATCTCCTCCATTGTATTACTACAAAGATTTCACATCTCAGATCGCTCAACCATGGATTAACCATAAATAGAAAATTATAAACCAGGACCAAGTTATCCAATTTAATAGCCGATGCATGCTTGAAGGGAACAAGTTGAAAGGTCAGCAAATTCATCCCCTGAGCATTTCATTTTAGAATACAATAGATTGCACTAGGATGCATTGTTTTAATCCACCGAGGAAAAGATGATATTCAGTGCCGTCATGACACGATTGAAAATCCCTTCTACCTTGGCATCATAATAACCAACTGCAATTTGCCTAGTTGGCAAAGTTTCACCAGGTTCTTGTATATAGTGACTTTGGAATTGTTATTACCCAGTAAAATAACATGTGCAATGCTGAAAGATTCACCCTTTTCCAGAGCAAACTGCCACTCTCTCATTGTTATTCTGAACCAGTCCTTCCTTGCAGATCTGGTTGCTTTTACTTCAACATACTCTCTACTATTTTCCTTCTCCCCTATCACAATGTCATAGGGTAACCCAGTTTCATTATTTTCATTAACCCATTGCACCCCTGTCATGCCTAAAACTTCTGTAAAGTGTTTGAAGGCAGCAAGCTCACCCAGTTTGCCAGTTCGTAATGCTTGTTCTAGATCAGGCGGGCCAGTGTTAAGCCGATCTCGCATGCTAAATTTAGATGAACCAAACTCGGGGCCTTTAGGCAGATCATCTATGTCAACAGGATCGGACAAAGCATCCATACTAGAATCAATGTGATTGAAAAGATGAACCTGACCTCCAAAATTTTCAGCATCTGCTAGGATTAATGCTGCTGTTGAACTTACTGCCCAATTGTCTCCAGAGGTCAAATTGGCATCAATTTCTAATGGAACCATATCATATGCTTGCACGCTGACATCTTCTGAATCATTCCCTATTTTTCTTTTTTGAACTGCTGCAGGGCTGTGCAATGGCTGCCTGTGTTTTAAAACCGTTTGCACGAGCATAACTAAAATCTGGAGCAGTTTTCCAATCCACAGGCGGCCAGCTTGAGCTGATTCCAGTTTTCCTCGTGGATTTTGAAGAATTCTGTTCGTTTTCTTTTGGTGAACTAGAAGTTCTCTGAAGAGATATATCATTCTCAGTTAAAGAAGGTGCAGAAGAGAGGAACCAGATGGATTCTTCACCAGGAAGCTTTGGCACCTTTTGGCTATTTAAAATGAAAAACTCTGTCTGCTCCTCAGTGGAACCTGATTCTGCCATGGTTGTGATCATGTGAAGGAAATTTGCCAAGTGTAATTCGGGATTGCCATCAAAGAACAAACGAGAAAGCTCCATATATAAGGCATGAGAATCAGAATCCCGTGTTGTGTACAAAGTGTTGCCCTGTAAAAACCAAATAAGATGGAAACAATAAATGATAAATACCACCTTCACAGAACTCATTGCATTTGCATATAAATTACAAAACAAAATAACAGAGTGTCAAATTAAGGATCAATTCCATACCTGCATCAGACAGCTGCATTCAAATTTCTTTTTAGATGCAACACCACTGCTTTTGATAACATTCTTATAGAACAGCTTTTCAACAACAATAATTTGTAGATGATTAAGTACCTCAAAACCAGACTGCTTGAGCTTGCAATATATATCAGGGTGCAAACTAAAGATGTACCGCTGTGCATACGAAAGAGCCCAATTCACCAAGGAAGTTTTGAAATAACAATCAGCTAGACCAGAATACATTGCTTCACGAGTTACAACCTGCAAAAATGCAAGAGCAATTAAAAAAATATAAATAAATGATAGAAGAAAGAATAAAATGTAACATAAATAACATTTGAGAATTCACCACACAAAAGCAATGTGTATGTAATAATGAAAATGGACATGTTTCCAGATACTATATTGGAAAAGTTGAAAACTCAGAACACAGATCTCACCTCTGAGAGAGCAGGAATCCCTAGAGTTCGCATGAGAGAGGACATTTTAGTTCGAAGCATCTCTTGCTCATTGTCACCAAGTTTACCGAAGTATAGAAAATCAATATCATCCACATGCTTAAATCTCTTCCTCAGCTTCTTATCATCACACCAGCATACCAGACCAAAAGAAGGATGTAGGGAAACCCACTTATCTTGAGCAGTTGGAAGCACTTTATTCTCCAATTTCACAAGAAATTCTTTAAAGTAAGCAATATCTCTAGAATTCAACATTCCAGATTTCAGTTCATCAGCCCAGCTAAGGAAAACTTGGAAAACCTAAGATGTTAAAGAAATACATAGACATTAGTACAAAGCACATCCAATGTAAGTCAGTTTTAAATCAGGGTAAATTTCATTCACCTCCCCTGAGGTTTGATGAACTTTAAAATGAGGGGATCTGCCCGTATTTTAAACAAACTTCAGGGTAGGCCAACAAAAATTTCCTTTATATTATAATACATACAGTGTTGGCAGCTTGTGAAGGCAAAGCAATGGCTGACAACTGCAGCAAAATCTGAAGGTAACTATGAAGAGAGGGAGTCTCAGTTACTCCACATATCTTAACAAAAAATTCATGAAGACCTGGATATACAATAGATAACATCTTCGTTAACTGGTGGTGAGTTGCATCAAAAGAGCTGCACTGAGGATACATATTCTGTATTAGGTCTGTAATGCCAGTGGCATCACGCCAATATACTTCTTCAGAAGACAAAAATACACCAGATATTACATCGTCACACCCGAAGCCAGATGTATACGGAACAAATATCGAAGGACCAGACTGTAACTCCTCCAAAATTTTTTGCTTTGAAACGGTCATCTCATTCCATAGACATGTGTACAACTTAGACATTTGTGCAATGCTGGCAGACAAAAAGATCAAATTTTCAATGAAAAGGTCATAAATGGAGCAAACAAGTTAAAAGCATGGCATGTCACAAGATGAACATTGCATATATCAAATACATATACTATATCAAAACCAAATTAGCAGAAAAGGGTTAAAAAACGTGTTCTAAACATCCAACATATGCAAATTTCAATTGTCAGAAATAAGGTGCTAGAGAAGTACAACCACGAGTTGGAGAAAAATATACTATATAGTGGAAAGAAAATCAACTTTGGAGAATAGATTCCATACGCATATGCATGCATCCTTAGCTACTAATATATGATGCTTGTTCCCTAAGCAACAGTTATTCAGAATAGATGTAAAATTTAGAAAAGAAATCAGAACTGAAGACCACTGAGCCTAAATGAAATTAGGTGCAGAGACTGCTGATCATAGAACACAAGGTCATCTCTACCAAGAATTTCTGATGCATCAGAAACAAAAAGCAGAAACGGAATCAAATACATTGTGGATATCAGTCATTTCAAAAGTACCAGGAAAATGACAAAAAATATCAAAAATGTTTGTTAATGGTATGTAAATTGTTCAGATGAGTCCTTATGAAAAGCATCTCAATATAGAAAGACCAAAGCACAAGTCTAATGCAGTTCACATATTTAGGGTCTACACACCACCCAGATGGCCAGGCAAAGAAGCACCATCCAAGCATAACTAACAAGGCCATGATAAACATTACCGACCCAATGGATGCATGCATGCCTAAAAGCAACTGTAACTTCTAAAAGAAGGCAGACATCCCTGCAATTGTATAATTATAACATCGAATACTCCTTGGACGATTAATCCAGAATACCAAAATCCTATATTACCAATCTGAAAACATAGTTTGAGTTCATCAATAAAACTGCCTTGACTATTCAATTTTTTGACTAATGGTTATTAGTTTTTATATATTACCTGTTTTTCAACCAATTTCCTGTACAATTACAAATTTTCCTATATTTATATGTAAAATAATAAAAGATATCAGGCAGTAAATCATCAAATTGGCCATGTGGCAGGATACCAGCCAACTAAATCAATGCAAGTAATATGCATCTACATAGCAAGTTTCCATACAACCAAAACACTCCAACAGCCCAAAAGAACTAGAAATACAATATCTAGCAAAATATTTCTATAAGGAGAAGAAAATGAATATCATAAATTGACTCATATATGAAACAAAATTGTGCTAATTAGCTTCTCCAAATAAGTTTGCCTCCTAATAGGATTTGTCATCAACAGGAGACAGAAATACCAGGAGATATCTACCAAAGAAATTCTATAATATATGTTTAAAATACAGTACAAATGCCTATGTTAAATAGACAGAAGAATGGACAGGTTTTAAAATAAATTGTCCCACTGTCTGCCATGCCAAGAATTCAATCACCATGATAAGCAGTAATACCTAGCCTTGAATGGGGTCTCAGTTCTTCTCCATACTTTTAGGATCTCCAAAATGTCATCAAGAGTAACTTCAGTCTTCAAGCCAATATCACGTACTAACTTTTCACTTTTAATCTGTTCCACAGAGATATATGGCTTAATTATGTAATGTATGAAAATTAGTATAAGAAAAGAAATTCCATTTGATAAACACAGATACCATGTCTCATACAGATTTAAGTTGTAATATAATGAAAAAAATGTTTGATTGTTTATAATGGAAAACAAAATGAAATTACTATTCAAATTTATTTTGTTTGTGAAATCAATAGATAAATTCATTATGCTTTACCATTTCGTATGTTGTGGCCATTTAATTTAAGCTTAAGCCCATCATATGACCAAAAAAACATATATAAATCATAAATTCATGTCAGTTGGTGAAAATGTTTGTGATCCACAAACTTAGTGTATTTGCATCCCAGAAAAAAGTTGAGAGACTTGTATGTATTGCTTTTATCTCCTTTCAATAGAAATCCACTCTTCCATCCCTTTCATCCGAAAACAAAGATAGAACAAAAGCCTGAGTGGCACAAAAAATGCTCATTCAAAATGCAAGTTCCTATAAAACTAGGAATTCAAAAACATATTTGGAATTGAGCATGAGGAAATAAGTAATGAGTACCTTGCAAACATATGACACAACAAAAAGGAAGAAAGGAACATGTCCATTGTATACAAGTATCAAACTAACCTTTGGAACAACATAGGGAGCAGATGCACCTAGGATCGCATGCACTGCATCACAGTCGTGAAATAAATCCTTCGGATAGTGAAGCTCATCATCCAAGCTTGATACTGCCCACTGAATGTCACAGATGTTGCTTATAAATGAAGACCTGAAGGATCTGTCATCACCATTGGGTTCAGATTTGTAATAGCCCATAGTTTTGTCAGAGTAGCAGTCATCCCATAGAGTATCAAGAATCTCCAATAAATATTTACAACATTCCCGATTAACACTTGTGGTAACTAGAGATAACAAATGAACCAACTCATTGGAATCCCAATCTCTAGCAGCTGATCTAGGGGAAATTAGCTCCTTAGTCAGCAACATGCCTTTGCAAACAGTATCAGATATATCAGCAACATTCTTATCAACTTGAACTACTTGCACAAAATCTGTGATGCCAATTTCCTGGAAAAATTTTCTCCACTTTATCAGTCTACCTGAGAGAAGCTCATTTGCTGGATGCTTCAGATAGGTGACGTCAACCTCGTACCACTTGATATCCATAACATGAATCAACTTACTAATAATTACAGGATTGCCAAAATCTTCACTGAAATGAATTGGTATCTCAGACGATTGTTTAAACCCATGATTTGTTGACACGAAGGCTCTACTTCGCAACTCTGAAACTATAAACTCTCTCTCAACATGACAATTGGGACAGTGAGACTGTAAATGGATCATTGCAAAGCAAAGATAATCTGTCATCAAATTTTTGTCGCCATTTGCAGTTCTTTCATCAGATATTGCTGGAAGAATATGCATCTTTACAATATCATGTGCAGATAGCTGTTGAACACCAATTTTGAGAAGCATCCGAGTGAGATTGTCTACTGAGATCCCATCCAAGCAGGAATTATCAACAGCTGACGCAGAAAGGAGGGCAGGACTCACAGTTCGAAGTTTTGCACATAAATTTGGAAAATCTTCAAGTCCAAAGCCACCATCAATTCCAGAGCTATCAGAATGTAACCAAATTGTCCCTTCATCCACTGAGCTCAATGTACCATCTGAAAGGGGAATAAATGGAAATTTACGGAGGTTATCAATGAATTCTGTTTCTATTCCAGAGTGGAAAGAAGATTGCCCCGAAGAAAGGAATGAAATTGTATAAAGCTCATTTAGCCAAGAAGATAACCAAACAAAGCCCATTGATTTCAGGTCAGTTTCTGTCCGAGACAATGAGGATATAACTTGAAGTAGAATTTTGGGTCCATACTCCTCAATACCCAGTGCCCTTGCCAGTGAATCTGATAAAACTATATCCTTATTCAAGAATCCAAGGCCAAGGTGCTCATGAAGCAAGCTATCAGGAAGGAGAGTGCGCACCTGATCATTCCAACCTCTTAGAACCTTGCAAGGAGGAGCCCACTGATAATTTTTTCCTTCCAGAATCAAGCAGTTAGACATTCGCAATTTAGAAATTATCATTCGAGGAAGACTAGAAAAGAAACCATGCACTTCCCCAGTAAGTGGAACAAAGCTCATATAAGCTGCCACAGCTTTTGCTGGATTCTCTCTGAAACAGGGGAGATCACAGAAAGACCTCTCTGCACTGACAAATAAGCCAGGAAACTCTGCCAATAACCATTGGTTCCAGGGACTATTGCCATCAACTTCCTCCCTAGATGAAGGAAGGACAAAATCACCTTGGATAATAAATTTCAAACCATAAGTCCTTAGAGGAAGAAAGGCAAAAACAGGTTGCTGGCATAAAAGTGGACTGTAATTTCCCTCATCTGACTCCTGTAATGTAAATGCTATGGAAATTTCCGTAGTTTGCACGTCAGGGCGAATAACATTTGCCTGCAACTTCTGAGATGCCACAAACCAGTTCATTTTATCTTCCCCACACAAAACCTTTATAATACCATCTCCAACAATTTCTTTTTTCATGACAATGAGTGAATCATTAAGCATGTTCCGAAACATGATACACTTAAGTCGGTGAAGGAAAAGTAACAAAGATGGATGAAGATCTAAAAACATATTGACAATGTTGTTCATGCCAATTCCTTCAGATAATTTTGATCTGAAAGGAAGCCTAATACAGGTCTTCCAACACTTTCTATCCAATTGAACAGGGTCTTTAGATGCTAGCCTACAAAACATGTCAATGTTGCAAGGAGGAACAACTGTTGGCAAAATAAAACCAATTTGACCTTCACTTATATCAAACTTGACATGGAACCCATTGGAATGAATCTCTGGAGCATCTGTAACCTACAGAAAGACAAGTCAGCATTTGAAGAAAGCTGATTATTTATAGAATTTGTTAAACATAACACCACCAATGAACATCCTAACCGTTTAAATCTTAAGACCAACAGTACAGGGAAACATTTCAAAGTTGAAAGCATTTTAGAATTGGATGTTCAAAGAATACAATTTTGTCACACACACAAATGCAAGACTAAGGAAATTCATTAAATACAGTACAACCAAAAAAAAACACAGTAATATTAATTAGATATATCACCACTCCTGCACTACTTAAGACTTTGGACAAATCAAAATGAGAAGCATTCACACGTCAAAGTGCATCAATTCAAACCATTCAATGCCTAAATTGTTCCATCCACTATTCTGTCTCCTCTTTCTTCTGTCATTCTATGTGGCATTACAGTGCACTTGATTAACTTTTTAAGCATAACATTTACTTACGGTTGCAACAAATATATGTTTAAAATAATAAAGAATACAGCATCAGTTCCTTCAGCCTACCCGAAATACAGATTTGAAGCCTATGCCCTTCTGCCCAATATAGCCAGCAGTAGATCCTTTCTTTGTTGAATTTCCAACATCACAAAGTGCTTTAATGTTCTGAGCAGAAAAACCGTGCTCATTATTTAGGACAACAATGCCCGACTCTTGAAGTATAAATGTCAGCGTTGGTTCTGCATTTTCTGGGTAGATATTATCATCAGCATTTTGAACCTGGATCAACGTGGAGAAAAATTACATGCCTTAAGATTTTACCATTGGTTGCTATCAAATTTAAACCAAAAGTCCAATTGGACACAGAAGCATGCACACAAAATAGTGCATACAATTAAGACCATTGTGTATGCTATAAAGTGCTTGCATTGTGGCGATAAAGAAAATCTCTTGTAAGACAGACAAATAATAGACAATGAACAACATTTATAAAGTCAATTGATGCAGACATTAATAGCTAATTTGGCCCTAGTTCAAATGGAAAAATTACCAAGAGTCATGTGTGAATCCTTGGTAAATGAAGGCTAGAAAATCTAGAGTTGTGAAGACACCCTAGAAACCAAAGCTATGTGAAGAAAAACAAGAAAAGGTTGCCGGCTGTGACTAAGAACCTAACAAAACTTTCCAAATGTGAGTTCTAAAACCACTTGTAAGTCGGGTTGAGAATTGGAGGGCTGACATGGCTAGGGCCCTATTTTCCAGCAATGACCGGTCAAGGTCAATCAAAGTGTGGATTCACAGATGAATCTCGGCATAATGAGATCTTAACAAGTCTGATCACCATCAGTAGAAGGATTGAACGGCAGATTGATCATCGACTCAAGCACGCATTGCCAGCTTCACATTACAATATGACCCCAGAAAGGTCAACAAAGAGTATCTCTTTTCCACAATAAACCTAAAAACCGTACCGCTTGAGCTCAATCAACAAAGCATTACATAGAATTGAAGCTCACTTCCCTCCCAGAAAGCCCAATTTCCTAATTGCCCAATGAATTGGTGGAATACATAAAGACTGTTGTAATCTAGTGCTATAAAAGAGGGCAGAGAGTACTGAATAAAATCAGACTTTACAGCAGAAAATTATGAGTATTTTCTAGACTTTGCTAAAAGCTACTGTTCTAAGTTTTTTGATTTCATTCCTCGAGAAATATTGGCTCTGTTGGTGTTTGGAGAAAAATAATCTCTAAGTATCCTGTTACTGTAGGCGGTACCATTTTTCTGTTTACATCATCAACTAACAGTGGTAACAAGCCAAACTTTGTACTGCCACTCTAGCCAACCAACAAAAGTCCATTATTGCAAAAAAAATTCCAAGTGAGACATAAAGCAGATGTCTGGTCAGGAGAATCTCATAACCAGAGAAAAGTCCATCAAAGTTCAAATGAATATCCTTTGCCTGTTAATAGGCTTAAAAACCTACTTCCACTGTTCATCTATTCCAACCTGTCATGACAGCAAGTTCCATGAAATCAATTACATCATTACCACCTCAAAACAGCTAAAGCAAGTGAGACAATCTAAATTCTAGGCAGCCAAATCTGGGGAAGCTTTCATGACATGGTACTTATTCAAAACAAGCACCATGGGTATCCTAAGTTAATATAGATGAAGAAATTGATGAAATGAACCATCAGGAAATTTAACTCTTGGGACAGAATACAAGAAAGAGAAAGGTAGTAAGTTACACCAAAAATCAAGTTAGCAACTACAGCAGATTACGTATTTACATCCTTGTAGCAGGTAGATCATCACAATCAGTCTACATCTCTGTATAGGTAATAATCAGCAGCATACAATACTGATCTGCAACCTAATGGCTATTTTACATCATGTTTTAGTCAACTTTTAATGGGAAAAAATTAGATTTCTAGCACTACATGTTTAAATATAGTTTCCGGCTAGTAAGGGAAGAAACAAGGCGGAACCACATTTCGACAATCTGGCATGGAAAGTGAAATCAAGTTACCTTTTTTAATATTTTGATGTAAACTTTTGTATCTGGTATGCAATTTTAAGCCATATGTTATAAACTCAATCATATAGGCAACCTTCCAATGACAATAAAATTTTCCAACACTGCATTGCACCTATAGCTAACAGAATCACTCGAACATAAATCATACAAAATAAAGTCAACAATAAATGATATATAGGAATAGAAAGAGAGGCCAACACAAGATGTTCTCAGATGCAACGAAAAGAAGAAATTAATTCCATCTATGTTCAGTAACAAGCAAAATTTTATCACTCGCAACACAGAAAATAAACAAAAAAAATGCGAACTTACAAGCTCAAGAAGAAAATGTGAATCCTGAGAATATAATTCCTGTGAAAGACAATGAAGTGCTCTCCCTAAGCGAGCGTGCTGCTTCTTCAACATGTTAGTTTCCATATTTGAAAGATTTGGATGCAAACCAAATTCGTCTCGCCTAATAGATTCAACAATCAGGGCTGCATCCTCCAATTCCTTAACTCTGGACAATGGTTGTAGGGAGCAATTGCCTGTTCCATCAAAGGAAGCTTCACCACCAATTGTGTGAGAAACTTTACCACCATCTTCTTTACGAACATCAGCTCCGACATAATCAATAAACGTGCAGTTAGAAGTGGAAATTTTATTCACTGCTTTTTGCACCATATACCCCGACCCTGTGTTCAACTGAGACTTAGCAGCTTTCAAGTGAGAATCATCAAAGGGCACTAACAAGTCTGCAGTCACAGTGGAACAAAAAGCATGGTAATCATGAATCCACTCCACTATGCCAAGAGACAGTCCCACTTCGTGAAGCATTACACGCTGCTCTGTTTGGTTGCATTCATTTAACATGGCTGAAGGGGCATCTTTAGTAAAAGATTGAAGACCAGAAAGTAACACATCAGCAGCAAAACTGCGAAACTCTGAAGGCAAAAAACCAAGACAATCAAGGACAAACCTTGAAGCAACAGGAACTGCCTTACTAAATTTGATCAATTGTTCTTGCACATCACCGCTTAAACTATCAGTAGCAACTAAATCTAACATTTGTCGTCCATTCGATATATTTCCATGCATTAGAGAATTCTGACAATCACTTACTTCAATATTTTCCACATTATTTTTGAAAATGACTTCAAATGCATGTCTTGCATGGCACTTTAGGAGCGACAAAGGAACATTTTTTTGTCCCCCAGCTAGTGCAAATGAAGATAACAGTTTCACAGCTGTTCGGAAAGAAGATCCCTCAAGTGCAGCTTCAAGAAATGAATCTGCAGTAGCTAAATGATCAATGCGGATCACTTTGCCATCCTTAGTCACCAAACACATCAACTCTTTCACATTGACATCATTCAGCAACCACCCTAGAAGAGGTCCAAGAGTGGGAGCAAATACAAGGTCCCAGTGTGACCAAGAGTTGAGATCTGACAACATAGGTGCTCTAATTAAGATTTCAATTGCATCCTTGGATTTTACAGATTCAGAAATCTTTGTTCTCTGGCCATTGTGGGTTCCCACTGCAGTGGTTTCCAGTAAAAGGTTCTCTTGATGGACCAATGAATCTTTACTGAGACAAATTCCTAATAAAGTTTCAGAAAATAGGACACACTTTGACATTACATCATTTCTATATTTTCCCACAGTGTCCAGAAAATCTTCCATGGAACAATTTTCCTCAATTTTGAAACTGAGTAATGGGAATTGCCTTAGAAGAAGTTCAGAGACCATCTGCTTAGTAATAACTTCATTTTCCCATAAACAATTTGAAGCCTGTGATACTAACACGATCAACAGATGCTGAAGCAGGGAAACCTGTAAAGGAGACCTGTTGATTATACCACCAGCAAATAAATTCTGCAGCTCAGTAGGTAATACAGGGACATATTTTTCCAGAAACATGAAAAACTCCCCGTAACCAAGGGATTGGAATTCCTTAATACAAAATTGCTCTGCCAGCCAACTTTCACAACTGCACAGCTTCCTTAAAAGTATAAACATCTTTTTTACAGGCGATTCAACATTGCTTATGATTTTATGGTCCAACTCAAAGTATGCAGACACTTTCTGCATTACTTCTTCAACTGCCACACCTGTGAGATCTATTAATCAGTTACATGTTACAAAAAAAAATGTAAAAAAAAAGGTTCTATGGATGATCTGAAGACCCAATAACTAAGAGAGAGATTGGGGATTTTGACTTGGCAAAGGCTCATTTGTAGAGCAAACCATTAATGGCAAAAGAACTATAAGTCAAGATCCTTCAGAAAGTGGGAAAGTAATAAGAATAAATTTCCACACAAATGCGCAGAAGGAAAAGTGAGAAGACAGCAGAAAACAACACTTGTAACAGAATATGACAAAACTATTTTTGCATTTTTTTCCCTTTCCTATTTTTCATAATAAACAAAGATGATGACAATTAACAAAGGAGATGCATCTCTGTTCAAGAATTCCACAGAGGGAGATCAATTGTATACAAAAATGCATCCAAAGGCTATTATGCCGAAACCCTATTTTTATAAAGGAAACATCACTTACCATGTGTATGCTGTACAATGTGCTCAGTGTTTACTACTGCAACTGGTTTACTTGGTTCAACCTCAATGCTTTCATATTCAAAATACTTATCAGAAAGTGTGTTAGTTAATTCATTTTGACTAATTACTTGTAAAGTATCATAGACACTGTCCCACATTCCACATTTGATGGATGTCACCTGCAATAAGGAAAGAGTAATTTTACTCGAATATAAAGATCTCAAATAGATGGATGACAATGAACAGCAAAAGTATGGACCAGTCACTAAGTGAATGCAAAGAAAGAACAAGAATAGAAGACAATAAAAACTAAAAGTCACAAGAATCAGTATCTTAATGCCACCTATATTCTTTTAACTAAAAATATAATTGTTTTCACTCTAGGAATTTAATGTCTTTTAACTAATAAACCAAGATCAAAACACCAATGCAAGAGCCAGGACAGTACACTTCCAGTCTTCCATGGTATCTCAACTTTCTTTCCTTTGCCAGTAATTAAAAAGAAAAATACTCTCCTTAAGAAGAGAACAATAAATCCTGCAGCAAATCACAAAATTTTTGCTCTTTTGCAAAAGTCTTATCCTCAAAAAGTGGTTACACAACTCTCTAAGTTCCAATTACCCAGCCTGTTTCTCCAAAAACTGAAATATTATTTCCATTACCTACTCCAGACAACAGATTTGGTTTCAATTTGCTGGCTCAACACATATGCAACACAAAAATGAATATTAACCTCAAGTACACCCAATAAGGATAAAGAGTAATTCTATTGACTGCAATGTTGTCAAAATAAAGTTTTACTTTGCAATCATAACAGGTCATCAAAATCTCATCACAGAAAGTTGAGAACTTCATGATTATATATTAAAGAAAGATGAACGAAATAGGATAGACAGACTGGAGTTTAAAGCATTAACATTAGGTATGAAACAGAATATATATACATGTGTATATGCAAAGAAGCATCAAAAAGTTATCATTTTAACCTTAAAAAACATGGAAAAACATTTACACATGGCTCTCTGATATTATTGAATGGCATAGTCAACTTACAGCAATATTTAGTAATCCAAGCCATGGGTAGGATGAGAGCATTAATTTCATTCTCTTTATATGTTGAGCTGCCTTTTTAGGATTTGTTGGTTTATAGAACTCTAGCATTCTTTTGAGAACCTGCAAATGCAAAACAAAATCTACTAAGAATTGCATCACCTACTAAAATGACAAGAAAATTTCCAAAGGTATAGAAGACAATGAACATTAACAAAAATGATAACATAAAGTATTGCCTGAGTCTCTAACACATTAATAAAAAGCTCTGAAACCACAAAACCAGCATTAATTGATAAAACATACATACATCACATACAATAGATATGACTTCAATTATGGTTTCATCATAATAAAAAAAGCTCTCTTAATGAAAGAGTCTAGCATAAATAAGGTCATATACATCATGCAAAAAAAAATTAGCCAATTAACGTCATCTCAATGTATTTGCATTTATAGTCCCTTTGCACCAGTCAGCTCCTTTTCCTTCTTGTACTTGTCACTTATCAATATTGCATATTTCTTTCAACCAGAGAAAAATCTATAGAAAAAAGACCAACAGATAAACTTAACCTATGAAATTCAGACTAAAACAAAAACAGGTAGTTAGGTATCCTGTGTATCAAGTAGCAAAAAGTAAATGCAGGATGATATTCCTCAGGCTGTCATTAAGACAAATGTGAATCTGCAACAGACAGACCACATGACTTCACAAAAATTTTGATATGGAAAAACTTTTAGTAAAGCAGTGCAAGCAAATAATGACCACAACATTTACCAACCATCAGACTCATCTATCCTAAAGAGAGCAAAACACTCATCCTAAAGGCTTAACTAAATGGAACAGGCATACTCTAACATCAGAATGTTCTGAATTCAGCACCACAGCCTACAATTGTAAGGAACTCGGAAGCACTGTTATCACATTATAAATGATGGCTTTACTATTAAATCTTCCAGCAGGCCGAACACTTTAAAGGTTAAATTAGAGTGAGTAGTTAAAAAACAATACAATGCAAATACATTGACAGAGAAGAAATGCACAACTAGATTGCCTACTCCCATTGCAAATATTTCAATAAGAAAAAAAAATTCTATTATCTTCAGCTTTTTATATGCTCCCGAAACACAAATAATGCATCAAGTTAACTTCTTTTCATATCTTCTTCAATTAGTGAAGTTGTTAGCATTTTTCTAGGTGTTGAAATTCTCTCAGATAGCTTTCATACAACAGATTACATGTGTAGAAAAACCCTATAATTATTTGAAGAATCGTAAATGAGAATTTTCTAAATTTGAACTCAATAATTTATGAAGTCAATTTTGAGCAAGTTGATTTTACACTCACACCCAAAAAACCTTCATCAATTATGTGCATAAAACATATCAAGCAACTTCAACACTGATAAAAAGACAGAATGCTTAGGGAAAATATTTGATACAGACAAGGATTTGTTAGAGATTCATGTAAACGTTCAGTTATAAGAAAACCACTAACCTCACCCACAGAGTAGTCCTTACATGCCTCCTTCCAGGTTGTGATGAACATCCTCATAGAATCATTAGAAAGGGAAATAATACCAGCTTCATTTAATTTATCATCTTGCATCTCGTTATCATTTTCAATTGGAACGGGTACCTCCCTTTGCTTTCTTTCTTTTAAGCAACTTATTGGGTGCAGGGCTAGAACAGCCTAAATTTTTTATCTTTCTTTTCTTTTTTGATGACCCAATACATTCAACTTGCCTAGAGCTGCCCCCCAAAGGAGAAGGCTGGTGATTTATTTCATTTTTCAAACCAAGTCGTTTCATCTCTTCAGTTGCAGATGGATAAGGACAACTACTCAGCCGGTCAGAATTCTTGATTTGAGATGAGAACTCGACATTGCTGCCAACATCATTTTCATCTTCATATATACAATCATCACTATCCTGACCCTCTGAACTTGATGTAACAAACCTAATGTGCTTTCCACAAAAATCCTCATTTATTGAAGAAAACGATTTCACGCGCTCGCGTATAGCAGAAAATCGTTCATCCAATTGCTTTTTCTTATGTGAGGAAAAGATAGGGCGCTTCCGACGTTTATAATCAGGTTGCAATTCCTTCCAAAATTTCTTTAGTGGGACATCTTCTGATCTCCTAGCTTCCTGAATAAAATGAATATGCATCCTATCACCATACAAACATGCAATTACAATCAAACATAACAATATTATCAGCTTTCAGTTGGCATAAAAGGGAGAAATGAAATGTGCCAAATGCATTACTACCATGTGATTTTGGTCATTGGGAGAAGGCTAATTAAAAACTATATCTGTGCCAGGTTATTAGTCAAAAGTTCATCATGTAATATAGCTAACCGATTAGTGAACATAAACTGGTACAATTTTTCAGAAGTGATTCCTAAAAATATGATAACTTCCAACTGAATGCCATATCCACCAACTGCTAGTTATGTTACACATGATCTAAAGCTGTTAAAAGTTGAAACACAACCATGCAGTCAATTTATGACTGCATACGATCATTTAAGAAAAAAAATCAACTTAACTAATTGCAAGAAGGTTCATAGTTGAAGGTAATGCCGATATAAGATAATACTTCAATGATCGGAAAGATTTACCGGTTCATCAACAACTTTTAGAATGAATGACAGAGACCCAGAAATATTTTTACTTAACGCCAAATTGATTCAAGACTTAATTATATTATTCACCCCTGAAGCTACTGACATGTAATTAGTAAGTAAAACTTTAACCACGTATCCTAAAAAAGACCACCAATTAAAGGAACATGCATTTATACAACTATTTTTATGCATTTATAAAACACTTTTTTCAATATATATATATATAAGTACGACAAGCATTCCATACCCCAAGTTTTGGATGCGTAAACCAAGCTTTTCTTTGCTCACCAATGACTTTTTCTTAGCAATGAAATCCAGGAATTCATCAATTTTAATATCTTTCCTCTGATGAGTGTCCATATACTCACAAAGATAAACAATTATATCATCAGTAGCTATTTTGAAAATGTCATTCACATCAGATTTCACTGCAAAATAATGTGAAACAAGCGGATGTCTTAGAAAAGGGCCCAATTCCAGATCTTCAAACTTGTCAATGCCCTCACTCTTGCATATGGCTTCTTCCAAATCATACAATGATGCAATTTGCCTAACCCCAACAAAGCAATGAACAAATGTATTTATCTGAAGAAACAAAATGAAATGTGAAGAGCATTAATATATAATCTCAAAGAACAGAAATAAAAACAATAATTTAATCTTCAATATGTTGCTGATAAAACAGAAAAAAAGAAACGTACATATGAATGCTGAGAAAATGGAAAATAATAAACTCAAAGGAAACACGGTGTAAATTTATGGAAGTGTTTGGTATTGTAGTTTACAATACCATTTTCTGACAAGAAACATTCCCTATCTTTTGAGGAACAACATTTGGGAAACGTACAATGCTATTCATTTACTTTTCTAAAGCACTAGACCATACACATTTTTACAATATTTGTCATCAGAAATTGATTTCAAAATATACTACTAAACACTTTCTCTAATCTTCAAATACAAACTACAAAATTCAATATACTATTTTCAGTTTAGAAAACAGTTTTCTTAAAACAATTTTGTAAGTTTAATGAACTAGGCCACTTGTTGCTGCCGACGTGAAAGGCACAGAGCTTCCTCACCAAGATCCAAATGACAATTTCTCAATTTCCAAGCTATCAATCTTTACGCTTTACTCAAATTATCTCGACACTCAAAAACAAAAAATCATGGGCCTTACAATCACCCATGATGTATTTTCTAATTCTAGTCACAGCTAATGAAAATTCAATCTTCTCCAGTCATATTATCAAAAGTTAATCGCTCACCCTAACAAAAAAAGAGAGAGAGACTATAAACCATTCGTAGACAGAATACCTTCGCTTCGGTGACCATGAGCTTGCGAAGCGATGGAACCTCCTGCATTTGAAGCCCCAAGGAGCTCCAAGAATCAACCCTCAGCTTCAAAAGTGCCGACTGACAAACTTTCCACGCACTGACACTCTCCCCTGCCAGAACAAATTCTCTCCTTGCTTTTACTAGAGCACTGTCAACTCTCTCCAGAACTTCTTTGTTTGGCTTTTGAGGTTGTTGTACGCTCTGGGACTGAGTTTGGAGTTGGTGATTACTAGGATTGGCAGGAAGTTGCTGGGATGGCAAATTAGCGTTTTGGATTGGAAAAATAGGGTTTTGTATAGAAAAATTAGTGTTTTGGAGAGGAAAACTAGTATTTTGTAAAGGGAAATTAGGATTTTGTAAGGGAATGTTTGTTAGGTTTTGCAGGACTTGGAGAGCAGGGTTAGGCAAGTATATGTTTGGGTTTTGGAAAGAAAAGTTGGCATTCAGTTGTGGAAGCGGTGGCTGTGATGGCGGTTGGGTGCCGCTGCCGCTGCCACTGCCACCGCCTGGGCGAAAGCGAGGGCGATGGTTCCCGTACATGGAGGAGGGAGAACAGAGAAGAAGGGCCGAGGGAGAGGTTTTCGTTTTTCAGTATCGGGCTAGGCTAACTTACATGAATGTAACCTTACGTACAATAAATATAGTCCGTTCGATTGTACAAATTTAAATCCAACGGACGAAATTTGTTGTAAATTTAAGAAATAAAGGAACTGGCTAGGCTACTCGTTCGCATCAACTTCACTTCGCGACAACGTAGCCGCCTGAAAACCCTACTTACTCTCCTAACTTCACTCTTTGTTACAACCCAAGTTGGGACTTCTTCTTCCTCAGGACAACCTAGCCCCATTATGTCTCTCTTGCAAATCACAATTTGTCTCATAAAATGAACAAACATTGATGTATCTCCTAACATATGGCTTCAACTAAATAATAAACAAAAATGTAATAGGGTTAGAATATCAATCACAATACACAAAATGTTAATTCAAAAGTTTCATATATTGATGTTAAGCTACTTTCACTATGTTCAAAATTGACTAGTGTATGATAGAATTATAACTTATGTGCCTTCAATGTTCTTCTTGTTTGTTCTGTCTCTCCTTTGTTATTGTCCCTTACATTTGACAATATTCATTTACTAAAGAAATAATATATTCAGCTAATGATATTGATGTTAAAAAAGTGGGTTAATGGAGATGTTAGTGTAAACTACAACAAATTCTTCAGTGGTTTGTAATTGCATAAAATCATTTGCTATGAATGATTGCAAGTTATCTTTGCTATTAATTATTAGTTTTATTATTAAGATTTTATGTATTGAGAGCAGTTTAAGCATGTCAGCTAAATATTCTTGATAGGAGCTTGAGCAAATTTGATGGACTGAAGTCAGAGAGTTGGCATTCGATCTACTCTTGATAGGCTTTTGAGTGACCTTCAGTGAACTTGACCTCCATTTGACACTCGTTCGAGCAACCATTTTACTTAGAAAGACTGCTCGATCTCTGCTTGACCTTCCTTCGAGTACCCTTGTAAGAAATATAAAATCCCAAGCCATGAAGTTAGGGTTTGTGATGGCTATATTTTTTTTTATGTTTTTCTTGTTTCTTTAAGTAGAGATTCTTACTCACGAGTTATCCATAACTTTTCTCTTGTTCTTAGTAATTGATGATTGATTGTTCTTAGAGACTATAATAATCATCAAAGTTTTCTATCTCTAAAATCTTATTTGTTAGCCCTCAAAGTTTTGCAAGATGTGGGTGACTTGAGTTTCAATTTTGAAATGTCATTCATCACTATTTATAATTTTTTTTATAGTAAATTTTAAGACAATATTTAAGTAATTCAAAATATTTTTATTCTCGTAAAAAAAATTTTTATAAAATTTTTCTTTATCAATAAATTTTTGTATTCAAATTTATTTAATTACATTTTAATTATTGATTAAATTTACTTGTTAAAATTTATTTATGATAGATTTAAATTAATTAATTAAAAATTTGTTTACTTTTTAATTAATTTAGAATGTAACAAATCTCACTTGTTTTTAATTTTTTACATAAAATACCTTTCGTCCCCTTTTAGATATTCTAGAGTTTACAACAATAAGTAAAAATAGGTAAAGGTAAATATTTATATAAATAACTTAAAAAATAAAAATTTTTCAAAAACTTTTTCGATAAATTTAAATACTTGCGTATCAAAATCATAATTTGACTAGAACATATTAATTATAAGATCTATTCAATTTTTTTTAACTGTTATACTGCTCATTTCAAATTTTACTTTCTTATTTTATTTTATTTTTTTGTATTTTCTATTATTTATATCAAATTTTATGTTAATAACTATAAAATTTTCATTTTATGTTTCAAAATTTATGTTAGTCAGAGATGTGAGAAACAAAAAATATATCTTAAACAAATCGTGAAATCCTACCCAATTTTAACCCAGTGATGAAAATGTTCAGTAACCTGAGAGTTGAGGCTAATTATGTGTCAAAATCAGTAAAAAAAAATCATTTATATATTTTACACATTTAAAGAATAAACAAAATCTATAAAAAGAAAAATCGTCACGAAATGCAGTGAAGGGATGCACATCTTAATTGATATTACGTAACCAAAATATATTAACAGTGATCCGTACGAGATAGTGACCAGCAACAAAACATCAAAACATAGCTTGTGGCATGGTTGAAAGAGTGGGAAATCAACCAAATTGACAGACATTTGTCATCTTCACACAAATTGCTTCAGAAACTCAGTAGCCACCAGCCTCCCACGCGTGTTCATGGACATTTTCAATTCACTAATCTCTTTATCAATATCCTGCAATTCAATAACTGACTGACTTATTTGGTGAGTCAAGTGAGAGAAAGAAGGCAGCCAATTGCAAGAATGAAATGCATATTTAAACCATAGGATGTGCGATCAAATCCCATCAAAGCTACTTAGCAATGCAAGGGGCCCTAAATGGAGCCAACTGACCATGCTTAATATATCAAACTATCCTAAACTAGGTTCTAAGAATGTGTTCAGCACAAGTTGTGCACAAATATATTGGAAGAAAAACATTTTTAACATAGTATCAAAACACCCAAGATTTTCCAGTGGCGACAATCTAACAAAGTTATGATAAAAGTCAACTGGTAAGGTCTCTTGGAATGATACAAAATGTCATGAGATTGAATCTTCCACAACAGAGTGACGATTATATTTGGGTTTGTAATTAAGAAAAAGAAAATTCCAAATAAAAAATAAAATAAAATCTGAGAACAAGTCAAATCATAAAATGTAAAACAAAGTAAATGTGGTCAATCTTTTTTTATTTAGGTCCAAGGGCAAGACACTCAGGGAGACAGCCCTTTCCAATCCTTTAAGCCAGCCATCCATGGGGATAACCCCAAGCCTCATATAATGACATATCTACTATCTAAACTGGTCAAACATTGCCGTTGCACTCCATTGAGACAATTTTTTGTGTTTGTTCAGCAAATATTAAATTTTAGCTGGTCTTGTAAGTATGGGATGGCTTGAGTAAATAAGAACATAATTGAACCACTAATCTAACAAGGTTCAGAACCTTGGAGAGTTTGTTACTAGGTCAAAAATTAAATAATATAACTAAATGCAATCCACAGACATATGAACATGGAAAAAGCAAGTGATGAAGTTCACAGAATTCTTGCCTCCATAAACTGCACAATAAAGTCAATGAGCTTGTGTTTCTGCATCTCCTCACAATGGTAGTTTGTGATAAGAAAGCTGATGTCATAACCCTGCAAAATTAAGGCAAATGAAAGAAATATTTAGTTTCACCAAAAGCATGAAAACATAATTGATTTATCCTTGACACGGAGATATCTGTTGAGCCTATTGTTGGGGACATGCATTACAGATTTTTCAATCAAATGAAATGAATGGAAATGAATATGAGCACTGAAAATTTATCCGATCATGCAAAAGTCCAAAGACTTGTTGCCAAATCCTAAACAGGCATGCACAGACTCTCTAAATAAGTGATGAGTAATGTAGGAAATATGGATTTCCTGAAGAAAAAGTCAAATGTCCATTTCACAAAAACTGTACTCAATGTATATATAATAAATAAGGACAAGTAAGCATAAATACATATGTTTAGTATTTAGCTAGGTGGCATATAGAGCCAAAAACCATAAGAATAACATTTATTATATCACAAAACAAAAACTCACAAGTATATTAGTCTTTTTTTACACAGTTCTTTTATAATCCCTAATGAGCAAAGAAAATTAAGAACAAATACATGTGTTTAGCATCTGATTAAGTAGCAGGTAAAACCAAGCATGATAAGATTACTTTTTTGCTGTGTCACAAAAACAAAACTCACAAGAGGTTTTTTGAAATCAGCATGTTAGGCAAGCAAAGATCAAAAGATATGTTTAAACAAAGAAACAAATGGCAGCCTATGCAAAAGAGAACCTTGAATCCAAGGAGAGCATTCGAGTGCCAATCATTATCAAGCATAGCACATTAAGGCAGAAAATCATGATTTCTGAAGGCAAGTCAATTGCCAGTCATTTGAATTTGTTAAGATGCAGACATGCAAATGAAAAGAAATGTCTAATGTCAACTCAACAAGATAAAAACACATACCTGTACTGGCTTTCTCCTCAAAACTTGGAATGCTTCTGCCCTCATTGACAAAAATCTAAGAAATTTTTTAGTTAATATGTTTTCTAGTTCATCTGCCTGCTTTACCTACACAAGAGAGAAATACATGCACATAAGGAAAAAATAGGAGACATTGCAATTTATTTGAAGCTCAAAGACATTATATGGGTGCTGCCAACCATGCTCCAAAAATTATAGATGGTGAACGTATCTCTGTGCTTTGTTGTATGAGTTATTTGTGTGATTCAGGTTCAACAGACATGAGAAAAAACAATAAACCTTTTTCCAATAAAATCTTTCCCATGCTGAATGCAAAACTTCTCTTAGGCAAAGTAATAAGCTATTTCATTTGGTTGAATCAATTACAAACTGAACTTTAACATAAGCCAGCCACCGTTGAGGTGCATGGTATGGAGAATCCAAACAAATCATTAAAGCGATAACATTAACTGTATCCTACAAAGTCAAAGCAGCAGGTTAATCTCAAAAACTTGTACACAGCCACTATGCATGAAAAAGTTCATTGTTATTAACTTATTATGCCCTAACATAGGAAAATAAACAATTATTTTTCCAATATTTTGCTCTATTTCTGGTAAACAGCAAAACAGAGATGATTAACATTCACCTTAAGGCTTATGCGAAGGGAGTTGATAGATGTTTCAATCAAGCACTTTTCAGCCTCATTTCGACATATCAAAATCTGACATTGCAGTTACACATAAAAAAAATGCAACAATTTGTCAGTAATAAAACATATACATAACAGAATATTTGTAAGGAAGAAACTTTGAAGTTAGAAAACTAATCATCCCATTAGTAACTGCCCACACCTAATATAGGTTGGAGGTGCTCCTAAGGGAAACTAACAATGAGAATGCTACCAAAAGCATCAAAGGTTGAGACAATATGTTAATCAATTAGTCCCACAAGTTTACTACTGAAAAACATGTTAATCAATTGTTTCAACCATCAACATCTTTTTTTTTATCAAAAACAATAGAAAGACTGAAGCATAACTCATTGAAAGAGGCATATTTCAAAGACTACATGGTAACGGGTATCTAATAACATTAAAAATGGTAAATTATACTGTGAATATAAGTTTCAAGAAGTACAAGGTCAAGAAAATGAATTACACAGGCCTAGTATGAATTTTGATGAAGCCCCCAAGGGAAAATTTTGCCTGGCTTAGGTTTCCTAAAATATGAAAATGTCCATGAAAAAGAAACAGAAACTTTGCAGCATCACAATTAGCCTGAACTCAGAACCACTAAAATAAGCCGCTAAGAGGATAGAACAAAAGCTATATGCTTATTTAAGATCCACAAGATGGTTCTTACAGGATTCAGCAGAAGCTCTGTGCTGGTCCTGCAAACAGAGGAAAATAAATATATTCATCTGTGCAGTGAATAAAATGGAAATTGGATCAAGCAGACAAATTCAATGAAATGAATTAGATAGATTTCATAGAAGTAGATGCAGCTCCATAAATACACAATATCTGCCGAAGGCTTGTAGACTTTGCCCTCAGACTGTCAAATTCCCTACTAACAAAATAATTTGCCAAGAATTCACAAAACTACACTATATTTTTCCCTCTTTTTTTACTTATCCTTAATAATATTTATTTCAGGATAAAACAAGAGGATTGAAAAACTAGAGTAAGACATTGATATAAGGAAGTATAGGATCAAAAACTTGAGTCAGTAAACTTACTTCATTTCAACCTCTGGTTTATTATGCCTTTCAACTTCCTGACAAGGAAAATTCTGCACCACCACATGCAGGAACAGAAGTCAATTACAATATCAAATAAACATCAGATGAAAACCCACAAGAAGCAATTTGAACAGATGAAATTACACTGGCATCAAAAGAAGAACGATACAATGCGCACCTGTAAACACATTGCGGCATCGAGTGTATTCCGTATGCAAGCCAAATACAATCTCAATGTCGTTGCCTACATGAATTTCAACATTCAAACACAAAATTACGCTTAAAAAAATTGAAAAGTAAATCACAACAGGCGATTAGGTTACCATGTTTCTCCGTCAATTGATTCGGAAATAGATCCTGAAATGGAATCAACCGTCGTCGTCTGTCTTCTGATTTGTGAGATTGGGAGCGCGGAGGAGAAGCAGTAACGTTCAAGTATGCAGTTGTTGCTAGTGCGCGCACTCATGTATACATTATAAGAATGAGTTCGCTAACATGCGCCAGGAAAATTAAGTAAAATAAAAAAATTGAAAAAAAATCCAACCTCTGTGATTTATTGAAATTCTCTCCTAATATTTTTTTATTTTTAATTTAAATAAATATATATTAATAATAAATAATTGTAAATATATTTTAAATATTTTAATTTTATTATAAAATATAAAATTAATTTATAAATCTCGTTAAAACATTCGTATATGTTATAATATAAAATTTTTATTATTAATTATATTATGTGTTAATATCTTGATAAAAATTAAAAATAATTAATTCAATCCAAAGAAATGACTTAAGAATGGGATGCAGGTAATAACGGAAATTGAGTTTGAAATCAACATACCCAAAGTTGTCTCGTTGCCACTTATTACAAAAATTTAATTCTCAACTTGCACTAAATTTATAATAAATTTAATATTTTATTATTAAATTTGCAAGTATTTATAATTTGAAAAACTCGTAAGAAAATTTGCGAAAACAAATGTTATTGTCTTTTTATCATTTGATTGCATATTTGTTTGTATTAGTACATATAATATAATACAAAGATCCAACAATGGGTATGAAACAATATGATACTTTAATAAGTTAATTCCTAAGCAACAATACACCAAATGTCAAAATGCAACATCTGAAAAATTTGCATAAAAGAACATGAGCAGGTATGACATAATATTACAAGTCAGTAATTAATTGTCAATCGCCAATTACACCAATCTTGGATAAAACAAATGTCAATTACAAGAAGAAGATTAGCATCAGAGAAAACAAAGAAAACATTTATCTCTGCATGTTCATTAGCCGTTACCATCAACCAACATTTACATCCGGTAACTAATGTACAAACATTAATGAGAATAGCAAAAATTTGTCAAAGGATGAAGACAAATGGGAAAAAGACCGAAGGTTTAAAAGATTATCTTGTAGTACACAACTTGTTTGCAACATAGAGAAGATGGCTAATGTTTGTTGGAGGATAATTTTGGAGTAGCTTGAGATTAGAGGTGAAATCCCCTGCTAGCAGGCGCCTCCGAATGAGAATCAGCATTGCACAGCATACTCGGAGTAAAGTCTCCTGCAATGCGTAAAGTTTTGTTAGATTTTGTGCTGTTCTTTTGTCCCAAAATTTGAAAACACCTTGAAGTGTGGGAATTAAACAGTTAACACATTCGGTAATCAAATTGAAAACTCAAAACAGCATTTACACAGCCAAGAAAAAGTGCATCTACAGGTGGTTCAAAGAAAATTCCACAGAATCTCATGTTCATAGAAATTTTGTGACGCATATACACATGCACGTGCTTCCTAGTCTATTAATAATAAAACGGAATTTTCCAATTTATAAAATCAAAATCCCAATAGCTTTTGCCAATCTAACCTTCCTGACCACACTTTTTTCCCTTTTTCTAGGTATTAGAAATAAAAGTTAAATATTTTAAATATAACAAAGTAGTAAATAAAAATAGATAAAGAAATTGTGGGTTCCATCATCTCTATGGTTACTTCCTAAATGGTAGGGTTCTCTGTATAAACCAAGCCCTTTTCATCATTTAATCACTGTTATTGGTAACTTGTACACTCTCAAACACAGAGAGAGTAAAAATGGCTCAAAATCTCCTGTGGGCAATTATTGCAATCATAGGGTCAATCTCTTGACATCTATACTTGGGGCACTCTGGATACAGAAGATCCTTTTATTATTAAAACAAACAAGCTTAAGCAGAAGAATATAAAACAAATAATCCTTAACCTACCGGGGGACCTTCGTGATCACTAAGAAGTGTATCCCAAATGTGAAGACTGTCTAAAAAATTGAATTCCTGAGTCAAGATGAGAGTAATCCACCTAAATGCATAAAACTGGGGATTAACCTGTCATTGTTTAAGATAGATCAGTTGCACATTAAAAAGTGATAATTGAGTAATTGAAAACTTTATTGTCAAATTTCTGGAAAATGATAAAATTTCATATAAGAGATGTTCTTATAACTATCGTAAGTCTTGGAAAATATTAGTAAAAAATTAACACTAACAAAATAAGACGTAGATGGTCCTGAATTTGACAGAGAAGACTATTACATCATTAGTCACATCCAACAAAAGCAAATACCTTGAAGCTTCATAAGGGGAAAAAAAATTGTGTACTGAGAATATCCAAAGCAAGAAACTATCATAAAGAAAGCCATTTAAACCGTCAACTCTCAGAAAGAGAACCATACCCACTTTTGCAATTTTCCAGTTAGGTGCATACGATGACACATTGATAAATCCAACTAAGCCAGATATAATTCTACGTTTTGTAAGTTATTTGCTTCAAAGTTTGTAGTCAAAGATAATATGAACTGTGTGCAGAATGATCATTCCGTCTAAATAGCATAATTGCTTTTAAATAGACGGTAATCAAATTTTAGGAGTAGTCTGCTAAGTTATTAACCTAAGACTTTCATAAAAAAAAACTCCTGCTACAGAGAAACAGATAAATCAAGTACTAAAATTCAACAGACTTATAAACCAAATAAAATCTTACTTTGGTTGTGACCTCAAGGTGACGCCAAAGCTCTTCATCATGTTCTTTCAGAAGATGTGACAACTTTGTGATTGTAGATCGGATACCCACAACACTGTTATCGAGTTGCTGACAGAAATTGTCCCGGAATCCGCTCAATAACTCAACAAAACAAAAGAATGTATCTGCTTCAGCTGAGGCCTACAAGACTTAAATTGGATAATGATAAATAAATATGCCAGAATTATAAATTCACAGTAGCCTAATGACTTCTAATTGCATGACAACAATAATCTGATCTACATTAACTTCAAGCAATTATCCATTATGTCTTCTGCTAACATCCAAATATTTTGCTTTTAGTAAGAAAATCATCAAGGCAGTGTGTTATTTCATTACAAGAGACTTTTTGTCATCATTCACTAGTTAGCATCTTCCAATTGGAAAAAATAATTTAATAGTCACTAATTGAGTGCCTTAAATTTAAACATGACTGAGATGACATAACCTATGGATCAAATTTCCTCCTCTCAGTTTATCTTGTACTTTCAATTGCTTCGTATCATAGTACGTGAATGTACAAGTATCAGATTCTGAATTTGTTTCTTTCAAACCCAAATATTTATGCTAGATGTCTTTCAGTTTTGTTGGTTGGATGAGAAGGGAAACTTATAACAGGTTGAAAATTCTTTATATGTATTATTTTTCAAAACCCTTTCCATTTTTAATTCAAATACATGTGGAATTTCGACTTCCTGCCAAAACTCTTGGGAGAGGACAATGGCCAGAAAGCAGGAAGATTTTATGAAACCAATGAAAGGAAAATAGAAGCAATGGCCATGATCACTAATAACTTTTCAGTCACCAATGAGAAACTATCATCACTTAAATATTATCCATGGATACATATGGGTTTGCAAGGATTGCTACAATGCCACACTTCTTTTTATGAATTCATTTGTATTTGCTTCAACAGGATCTACATATTGTGTCCGAAGGATTTACAGTACGAATATTTTACTTTCTCATTCATATGCCTTTTTCAAAATGAGGTAATATTTTACACAAAGATAGAAACTCTTATATGCAGTCTCTACTAGTGTATCTACCAATATAAACTAAGGTTGATGCAAGTTCCCTGGCACTTGTAGGCTTCACATGGTCTCACGAAACTCCAGGTTTCTACCAAGGTTCATGTGAGTAACCCTGCAATCTTTGCCAGGAGGTTGCTACCTCAGTTCTATCTCACAGGAGGGTATATCAAGGATCCATTTTCCGACAAGAGACAAGGAAAGCATGATTCCGTATTTGGATCTACTACAACAATGATGAAGGTGTGGGTCAGCTACCATCGCAACATCCTCTTGCAACAATTTATGTTCAAAGTCAGAATTAGACTTGCTTTTGCGCCCATGGCTTTTAATGACAGCTAACGTCACACTGGCTTTTCATCCAAAAAGAGAAATCACTAGTTGGGGAAAGGGCGAGGGAAAGAGAGGAAGGATTAGGGTGGACCAGCTATGTCAGTGTATCTGGTAAAGTGCATAATCGTTTCTTGGGCAAAGACACCAGGCTATTATGTGCAATCCAAAGTAAACAGCATCTTCAGAGCATTAGCTTACCCATAAGTACAATCCAATTTTTTTGTATTAAGTAAAAGTGGTGTCATATGTCCTAACTCCTAAGTGCACCTATAGACCTAAATCCAAAATGGATCTAGTAATTCAGAGGCATAAAGAAGAGAAAGCATCAGGGAACAGATTTCTTACAAGACTGATAGTTGAACCATTTGTTTCCATTTGAAGCAACTGTGCTTCTCACATGGTCAATTAGTTAAAAGTGTAAGGTCCAGCAGTCCTTGATGTAATGTAATGGAAATGGTTAGAAAAGTAACAATAAAAAAAAATCCAAGCATTCAATTATGTATGCTGAATGCCTGAATTAATTTAAAATTTTTTTTCTCACAAACTTTAGCAGAGTAGGTTAAATTCAAAACTGAGAATGTGGTGAAGATAATAAAAATTTATTACTGTTTAACCATGAAAAGAACATTATTAAATATAGACAAGAAAAAATTTGAGAATAGATGCAATGTGCTTACCGCAAATTCCTCATCAGGGTCATTCCTGAATACATAGAATAGAGGTGCCAAAATTTCATTCATGCCTTGAACATATCTAATACCAGGATTTAACTTTGCAAATACAATCAATATGTTCTTCAAAGCGTCCTGAAGATAAGAGACACAGAAGAATGAGCCAACTGCCTTGCATTTACGTTAAACTTCTGATCAACAAAACAGTGGTGCACCTGATTAGATTTTGCAAAAGGGGAGTCACCAGAGAAAGAGTGCATATCTGGATGAGTGCGCTTCACATCTCGATCAATTTGTTCCATGATTTCTGTGTCCTACATGATGTCAAAGTTGGAGTCAGATATTAACACACCTGCTTGTAATATTAAATTACTTCACAACAGTCCTAGTCATTAAGAGAGAGTTCCACTTGATGTGGTAGACCCATCAGACTCATGATCAAGCTACAAGCTACATTATAAATAAAAACAATAATATAAAGTACTTAATTTAACTCTAATTCTTAACTGCAGTCGATGTGATACCTGAAAGAACTGATTCCAGATGCTGGTTTTCCCCACGCTCAAAGGGTGCTCCCCATGAGTTATTTCTGACCTCGAAAGCATACCACTGCCTTCTAATTTTGATTCATCATTCTCAAAACTCGTGCATTCTTCCAACCTCCTTGTGATTTCTGACTGACTAGCCACAAAAACATTTAGAAATCTGCGGAAAAAAATCGACTAACAAGTTGATGCAACAGAATGCATTCAATGCTTTTAAAACAATGATGAGATAGTGACCAGGTTTCTACACAAGTTTTCTTTGACCGTAATGAAGAAAAGCACTTGATGTATCAAGTAACACTCTCTCCTTAGTGATTTAACACCAATGTAAAAAGGCATATAATTGCAAATTCAAGATGTCTTAAAACCCATGTATTGATGGTGATTGACACTGATGAACTAAAGCAAGGAAATCAACTGAAAAATCTCACTTGCAGCAGGAAAAAAGCCAGCTGAAAATCACCCTTGGTTCTATAATGTAATTATTTTGCAACCAACTATTACTCATCCGTATTCCATGCAATAATTCTCTGTTCAGGCTCCTCCCCAGGAACCAAAAACAGCACCAATAGTGTAACAAAGGCATGCTTACAGGATTCATCAAAAGATCATCCTTAAAATGCTTGTATTGAGACCGCTTCTTAGCTAATTCAGACAACCAAAGCCCATGATCCGGTGGTGGATAATCCAGTAACAACTGCAAAACCCCATAAATTTATTGAGAAGTCAGATCCTTAATTGAAATAGCTAGGAAAAAAATGAGTAGCATTAACTAGTGAATAAAGAAGAACGGCATAATACCTTCCAGACAATGGAGCGAATGCCGCCAACGTCAGGTATGCCCTGCATTGCTATCCTCCGCAATTCCCTCATATTTATCACTTTTTTTGATAACTGCGGGAAAAGAACATTACACTTTTAAAAAAGGAAATCAACACAATTATAAATAAAATAGAAAGAGGGTGTTTTAAATTTTTTTTAAAAACCACAAAAAAAACTAAGTGAAGCAGTGTCAATTACTGAGAGTTAGAAACCCCGGACAAGAGTTGAGACTGAGCAAAGCTTCCATTTTCATCATCATTTCTATCGCTGTTGCGATTACTGTTATTGCTTTCTATGACTTGAGGCTTTGGAAGCTCTTGTTGTATAGAAACGACGTCAGGAGTAGGAGGGGCAGGAACGGGTTTAGCTGGAGTTGGGGGAGTGGACAGAGCTGCGACGGAGGTGGGTGACTCGACCCGTCATTGGTGATTGGTTTGGGGACATAGCGTCGATCTTTGTCCGGCAAATTATATATATATATACACACGCATATATATATATATATGATATTGCGAAAGATATGATTTTCAAACTATTAATCATTCTTAAATACTACATTTAAAATATCGTCATTTTTATGTAATTAACTATTTAAAATTATTATTAATAAAAATTGAACATAAGTTTTATATTATAAAAATTAAATATTAAATATTTTTTTATTAATTAATATAACATGTAAATATTACAAGTTGAATAGAAGTAGAGGAAATAATTAAAACTTTATATTTAACTAAAATGGTAGCTTGAGTTTGGTGAATAATAACCATATTTTTTTTGTTATTATGATTTTTTTAATAATTTTTTAAAAGAAAAAAATTTCAAATATAATTTTATAAACAAAATCTATTTTTAACGAAAAAATTTTGTAGCAAATTAAAAAAAATACTTGTATTTACCCCTTTAAACCCGTCAACAACAATTTAATATTTATTTTGTACAAAAGTTGTTTAACTTTATAATTAATTTTTAAAAATCTTTTTTATAAAATATTTTATTATTTTTTCAAAAAACACAAACAGTTTCAATCAATTTTGAGAATGTTACTTCTCCAATAATTCCTAAAAAAATATTTCAAAATATTTTTTAAATTATTTAATTAAAATTTTAAACTTAATAAGATATCTCAAATAGTTTTCATAAGTTGATTATTTTCTTAATTTTTCAATAATTATTAAAATATTAAATTTGTATAATTAAAAAATCACATTTTTTATGAATAACTTTTATTAATAAATTTTGATTTCCTCCAATATATCAAATTATGTTTAAAACAATTCCAATAACTTTAAGAATATCAAAAAATATAATAATTTTTTTATAATAAAAAAAATCTAAATAACAATGACAATTTAAATTATCCCATTTTATAATTTTCACTCACTTGATTCCTAACGGATTTAACATGTTAAGTATATGCATATTAAGTTAATGAAAAATGTACCGGAATGAAATAAATAAATTTGACAACCACATTATGCATGCATTCATGTATTAAGTGATATTTTTATTTTTTCAATAATATTATCGTTGCAAAGTTAAAAACATTTATTTTGTGTCTAACCGATAATTTTATGTTGGGGGAGGAGTGTTTTTTAGCATGTTAAAGACTTTTCCTTCGAGAAATATTTGTAATTATAAATAAAAATTAATATTAAATCAAAATAATTTTAATTTAAAAAATTTGTAACAATAAATAAAACTTCATTTTAAATTAAGTTATTTTTATTTTCTATTTTGTATATATATATATATATATAATTAAATATTTTTCTTCATTTAACACATAATCAATTTAACTTATAACATCTTTTTTACCATGAAATTTTGAGAATCCACCCAAAGCCTTGATAATTGGACTTCTCTTGTTATCTTCAGGATTTGAGGAGGCAACATCCTCACAACCTGCAAAAAATTTAACCAAATCCTCAAGTAAATCCGGGTGTTCGACTAGTATTGCAGTTGGGTCTTTCTTTTTTTTCACTAAAGCATTAAGAAAAGATTTGTAGGCAAATAGGTAGTTTCGGAAACGAAGTTTAATCGTGTCAAAAAAATTCTATGACCAATTGGAGAATACTTTCATCCTCGAGTTCATCAATGGTGATTTGATAGTCATTTGACAACCAAGTTATTCAAACCTACAATTCAATATCTTTTTAACTCTCAACAACACTAATTTTAATGTCGATTCCGTGATTGTGAACATCTCCAATGATACCTAAAATCCTCCGTAATTTTTACCTTCTTGTTCAACTAAAATCTCAAGTTAAATAGTTAGTGTCCAATTGATAAACTTTTTGATCTTTTAGTAGTTAAAATTTATTATTATTAGTTTACATTTATATATATATATATATATATTGTAATACACTTTTATAATGTTTACGAGATTATATATACTAATATTAATTAATTTTATTTTAAATATAATTAAATTATTTAAAATATATAAAATAAAATTATTAAATTATAAATAAATTAATATATTATAATTATTTAAATAATTAATTGTGTTATAAACGAATTTATGTGTCAAAAATTTTAAACTCAAACTTAATACGATTATAAATTATATAGTATTATATTTATTTATTTAATAATTATATTATTTTAATTTAAATATATAAATTTGTGCATATTAAAAATTATTACCGCGTTATTGGTACTCTCTTTTTTATCTCATCCTCCAGTCCACTACCTTCACAATCCACTAATCCAAATACAGGATTTCAATCTGCAGGCATAGAATTTCTGTTTCACAAATTCTGCATTTCATTTGGGATTCAGACGAGTAAGGAGGGCTTGTTTTGCAGCAGTTGCAGGAAAACCAAATATGCAATCCATTTATCATTTAGGTTCTCCTGCATATGATAATCCTTTTAAAGCTTCCATCTCAATGGGAATTTTATGTTCTTCACCTTGATTCTATACCTCTGAAAATTACATGTTCAAATCCGTGAGAGCCAAGAAGAAAAGGGGAAAAAGATTTTATAATTGTACAAAATGCAAGAATCAAAATAGGAGGAAGAAGGAAGTCTACTACCGTTGATATAAAGGAACTTCAGAAGGATCACTTGCCAATTTCTCATCAAATGATTATTTTTGCGCTTCTTTTGCGCTACCAGCCAACACAGAAAAACTTTTTTTATGGAGTCCACACATTGAGTCAAATAGAGCTACCGTAAATTGAGTGGATGGAATTTAAAAAAAAAGAAGTCAGCAGATGAGTTAGGGAAAATGAAAATATGTTTGCAATACCGTATGGCACAATAAATATTATATAGAAAACCAGCAAAACTTACAATGCATTGTTACCAATAATCTCGACATGAGCAATCTCCATCCTTGAAATGATGGAATCGTTTTATATCTCTCAAGACTATCTCCCTTTGGCTCATTTTACTAGCACATTTCATGATAAAATGACAATGACCACAGACTCTAAGGTTCTTCACAATCCTTATAGTTACTCCTGCAGCAGTTCGAATGAGCCCAAAAGCAAGTGCCAACTTCTCGCTATGAGTTCCCAATACTTTTTCTTTCTCTTCTTCATCAATGTTATGAAATACCCTCTCAATACCAGGTTTGTATCCATGTTCCCTGATACCAGCCATTATTTCCTCCAACTTTAAGTATATCTCCTTTGCATTTGTGTGACTGTGATCACCTGCAACAAAACCATGCACTTGGCCATCCACCTCGATATAACTCCACCCAGAATATTTTTCTACACTTCTACCTAGAATCAATGTCCTCACTCTCTTTACATCTTCCCATCTCCTTGCTGCTGCATAAACATTTGACAAAAAGACACGGCTACCAGGATGCTTAGGTTCAAGTTGCAACAGCCTTTGTAAGGCTATTTTGGATATTTTGACATTCTTGTGAGCCCTACTAGCACAAAAAAGTGCCCCCCAAACCACGAAATCAGGATTTATTGGCATCTTTCGAATGAACTTCAAAGCCTCATCTAGCTGGCCCACCCTGCCTAACAGATCAACAATCACTGTATAATGCTTCAAGGAGGGCTCAATAAAGTAATCAAGCCTCATGCTGTCAAAGAAATTAAATGCCATGTCTACTTGCTCAGAATACAAGCATGCGGTTAGTATGGCAAGGAAGACTGTCCCATCAGGTTTTATACCTGTATACATCATCTGTTTAAAGCATTGGATAGCTTGCTCATAACGTCCATGGATTGCCCAGCCCCATATCATAGAAGTCCAAGTAAGAATGTTCTTTTGTTTTGTCTCACCAAAAACTGTACTTGCAGCCTCAATATTCCCACATTTTGCATACATATTTACCAAAGCAGTTCCAATAGCTCCGTTCAACCTAAAACCATTGCTTGAAATATAATTGTGAATTCGTACTCCAGCTTCCAGAGCTCCAACTTTAGCACAAGCTGAAAGAGCAGAAACAACAGTAAGATCATTTGTACTCGCACCCTCATCCAACATTTCAAAGAATAATGCCAATGCCTTTTCAGCTTCACCATTTTGAAAAAACCCATTAATCATCGTTGTCCAAGAAACCACATTCTTCTCCGGCATTTGCTCAAAAAGCACCTTTGCTTTCTTCAAATCCCCATTCCTCATAAACCCATCTATCATACTACTCCAAGAAACCACATTCTTCTCAGGCATTGCCTCAAAAAGTTCCATTGCCTTTTCCAAATTCCCCACTTTACCACACCCACTGATTAATACATTCCACAACAAAATACTCCGGCTCTTATTTATCTCAGGACTTTCATCGAACACTTTCAAGGCCACCGGTATATTTTCAAGTTTTACGTACATATCGACCAATGAAACCCTAACAAACGTGTCAAACTCAAGCCCACATTTGACGACCAAACAATGAAGAGCTCTACCGAAACGTCTCAAACACAAGCTTCCAACTGATTTCAATACAAACGGGTAAGTGAGCCTGTTGGGTTTGACACTTAACCTCAACATAAAAATAAAGTGAGAAACGGAAGTTTGGAAACTGGAATTCTCCGCAAGCCCACGAAACAAAGCATTGAATACATATAAGTTCTTGGGAGTGAAACAATTAAATATTGCGAGAGAGTAATCAAGTGATTTGCGTTGAGATGCAGCGGATATCAACTGGGTGGTAATGTAGCTGCTTAAACAGAGGTTGTGACGAAGGATTTGAGCGTGGATTTGACGGAGTTGCTTTGTAGCTTTGGAAGAGTGAATGAGAGATATAAAACGGGTTTCAGTTTTAGAAGGTTTCTGAGAGGATTGAAAGGTGCTAGTCTTTGTCTTTATCTTCGATTTGGTAGTTGGTCTACAGACAAGATGAGAACCTCTCATTGTGCGTATAAGAACAAATAATACATCCCAAGTTGAAACTGGGGAGAGAAGCAATGATGATCAACAATTAAGAACAAATGATACATCGAAAGTTGAAATTGGGGAGAGAAGTTATGATGATCAAGAAGCACCGGTTTCCCACTTACTGTTTGTCTGTTTTTATGTTTACCGCGCAAATTTAGTTGTCCGCTCCAGATCAGACGTAACAGCACCAAAGCTAAATATTATAAAATTAACCTAAATTTGAGATCAAGGAGACGAAAATAACCTTATAAACAAGACCTACATGGCAATTTACCGTACAAACGCTAATATCCTACCTAATAGAGTAGTTTTAAAAGAATACTTAACATCTCTATTATAATACATACATACATGCATATATATATATATATATATATATATATATATATGTATGTAATTTTGTACTAAATTAAGTATTTTTAAAGATAAAAATAATATAAACACAATTAAAAAGATAAAAAATCGCTAAAAATTTATAAATATTCGTTACAGGTTTAATAAATATTTTAAATTATATATTTAAATGAATATCTCAATGAAATGTTAAATTTATTATGAATTTGATACAAGTTTGATATCATCTTTTTATAAAAAATACATATATGAATTTTGAAGTATGCGTCTCAAATTCATTCTATCGCCATTCCTAAAGGTGAAAAAGAGATCACACTAGCCCCACATATTATTATAAGAGATCACACCGGTGCTCGATTGCTTTCATCCGTGCATGCTTTCTTTCCACGAGCCATGCCAGATGATTTATGATTGTGATTCGATAATAATAACAGCTAACAACTGATCCTGGATCAAAGGAAGCAATGGACTGACAACAAGAGCAATTCCATCACGAAGCGCAGCTGGAAGTTGACAACAGAGGCTCTTGCCACCGCCAGCCATAATCAGTAGAACATCTCTTCCCCTTTAGATGGCATTTATAATCTGATAAAGGCTGAAAATTTCCCAGGAAATTTATCCTCAATGGCAAGTGGGAGATTATTAAAAGAGTTTACACTATGCATGCAAGTTTATTTTTCATGTTACAAGAATTTTTGTTATTATTATTATTATTCAGGGATTTCATCAGAATTTGGATAACCTGCAACATCTATGGCCTAATTTTTATTCTTAGTAATTTGTAATTGAATAGCAAGATAACCATTGCCTTACTGAAATTTCAAGAACCCGAGTTTCAATCGGTTGACTTTCTCTTGTTCCGGTTTGGGAAACTTGGTTAACCTTCATGTTCAGTTAGTTTTAATCTTCCATTCACTCAAACACAACTTCTATGTTCTACCGTTTGTACCATGACAGAATATAAAACTTAATATGGGTTCAGAATTCTTCAACCTGAATTGACTTGGGAAACAATAGCCCGAGGCCAAGTTTCTTCTATGTATTTGAGAATAACCATGGATTCTGCTATTGGGTGCTGATACAGTCAAGAATGCTAGAGTATCACGGAGTGCTGCTCTAAACAAACGCCCGCGACACCTTCCACCGTGAACAAGAATGGGAGCTTGTTTATGACCTGGGTTATATTAGGGAATAAAATCACTTCTTCTTCTCTTCGAAATTGTGCATCCATTGCTGAAAGCGAGATTCATCTAGAAGGTAAGGATTATAACCTGTAGATTTGAAAGAAAAAAAATTAACTTTTATACCAGTAGATTTGAAAAAAAAATTCACTTTTATTTTCCTTCATTTGCTTATCTTTTGATTAATTTTATGACAAATTTATCTTCAAAGAACAATGTTATTGGTGTGCTTTCGATTCAGAATCAGCAAATCTTTATAGAAATGAAAAAGAAAAAACTTGAACAGACTGAAAACCAAGGTAAGATGGTCTTTCAATATATTTTTCTTCTAAGCATAGATGGATTGAAATCAATACCTAGCTCATGGTTTCTTGAGGAGCTTTCCTTGACTTCTAAGGAAAACTCAATCATAAGTCGTTTGTTTCTCTGCAACACACACACACACACTCAAGAAGATGTACCCTGAAGCTAATTTTTATTTTTTCCTTCTGTTTTCTGTTTGCCCAGCAACAAAAATGGTAACTACTGAAGACGATGAAATTGAAATTTCTCGCTTTAAAAATGATTTGTCAGTTCAGTTCAAAACGAAAAACTTGGGGAGAAATTGGATGTTTTCTCGGGTTAGATGTGGGAAAATCATCATATCAAGATTATTTTATATCTCGAAGAAGATATGTAAAGAACTTGTTGAAGCGTTTTGGCATGGGAGAGTCGAAAGAAATGGCTACTCCTACCAAGATACATCTGATGCTAAAAGAAAGTGGAAGGAAGGTTATTACAAAATGCTAAACGGTTTCAACAACTTCTTGGTGGTTTTATCTATTTAACTACCATGATACCAAAAATTGCATACTCTGTCGGTGTCGTTTCTCAGTTTATGCAAAGTCCAAAAACTCCTAATTTAGATGAATTCTATGCTACGGAAAAGGCTCTCTCACATTTGGTCTTATGTATAGAAAGGTTGATCGTTTTTTCTAACACTGAAGCCGAAAACATGGCTGCAACAAATGGATGCACAAGAACGCATTTGGCTGAAGTGTTTGATGGGAGACATTCTCTCTAAAGATGATTACGCTGTGTTGATTTATTGTGACAATGAGAGTGCCATCAAGCTTGTCTCAAATCCAATCTTTCACAAGCCAACAAAGCACATTGATGTTTCGAGAGGAAGTTCTGAATTAAGAAATTGAGTTGAAAAGAGTTCAAACCACTGATCAAATCGTTGATATATTTATAAAGGTGAAAGTTTCAGAGCTGCTGTTAAAGTCATCGATGGTAAGCATGCAGTAAGGAGAGTCTTATAAATTAGTGCTTCTTATTGGGTGTTGGCATTTTTCTATTATTCTAAGATAAACTAAGTATGCAGTAAGGTGTCAACATCCTATGCACCGCTGCTCGATGAATTTCACGCCCAAAATTTCCAGAATTTTCAAGCCCGTAATAACAAATCCATGAAATCAAGAAAAACTTCAACGTATGTTCGTGAAATCAAGCAAAACTTGATGAAAAATGAAAAGATTTTTGAGTTCATATATGTTTTAAGTGCAAAAAAAAATTTATTTATATAATTTTAAGTGCAAGTGATCATGGGAGAGTGAAATTGTTCAAAAATACAAAATTAATCATCTTGGTAAGATTGAATTGAAACAAATCCTACACATTAATGAATTACAAAATAAGGTACATTTGAGAATCTTCTCCCACCCTTGTCAGATCCCTTATGGTATATTATAGCCTACATACAGCGTATCCAGACACGAACAATTTCTACCCCCATAATATAACTTCTATATTTGCAAGAAAATAATTGGCAATTTAAAGGACTGACATGAGGGTTTATCAGATAGGAAAATAAGGTTTTAGACTCTTTCAAATTCTTAAGCACAGTAATGAGAGTATGCACTAACATTTTCTCAGGCTTTATTAATGGTTAGTGTTATTGCCATTCCTCTCCTTTGTCCTCCAAACATTTCCAGAATGTTACGGAGATTTTGAAGAGTGCAATTGCAGGCTACCGATTTTGGCATTATTGCGAACACATAAAAGAACAACTAACTTATGAAAAAGTTCTCCAGCTGTTTCAGTTTCAGAGTAATAATCCTCGTTACAAACAAGGAGTTTGGAATATGACTTTAACTTCATAATATAGATCCAGCTTTTGACAATGAATTCCGTCAATATATAAGTTGTTTTAGTTGCACCTAAAACACAAAAGAGCACAAGTCCCCTTGGAAATATTCTCAGAGAAAAGAAAAACACCTTTTCTTTTTGGACTTAAAGAACTCCGAAAAAGGGATTATTGATTGCAGAGTTCAGCTCAGAGCCTGCTGAATTGAGCACTGTGGTGTCAACTTTGTCTCTAGAAAGAAACAAGAACTCATGCCCCTTCAATTTTTTCAAATCCACATAGCTCAAGAAAATCTACTCCACCCTTTAGTGCGCCAACTCTATCCTGTTAAACAGAGATTGACAACATGTAAAAACAGTACAAAGCAATTCATAAAAGATTGAGATTGAAAGAGACATAGAATAAGCTCCATTGGATGCCAGATATGGCAGATCAATTAACTATGAAGACAAGCAGACATAAATTTAAGCATTCCATAAGATGATTCATCAGAACAACTATTTAAATGCCTAAATAAGCAGGATGTCAGCTTGTTTGGGCCACAGAAACTAAACAACGAAAATAGTTTTGGAAAAAGAAGCCAATATTTAGGAGACTGAAACTTTGCAAAATGGTGGCAGGTGATTTACTGTTTCATGGTAGTGGTTTTGGCGAAGATGGCAACTCAGGTGGATGCTTACCAGGGGAATGGATGACAAGGTAGGAAGTTGTGGTAAAAGAAGATCACGACTGTGGTCATATATATTGGACAATGAAGATATGACTCCACGATGGTTAGATGTTAGTGGCAGCAGTAGTAGTTATGAAGTCACCACACAGTAAGGAATTGGTGATGAAGTTAAAACCAAAGATGGGAGGAAATTGTGCATTGTGATGTTACTGCCGAGAGACAAATCTTACACTTTCCTCTAAAGTTTCAGCTTATTCTGTAGTCATTTGTGGGAAAATGAAGCTCAGAAAATGAAGCTCATTGTGACAGTCATGCTTTGTCCTGTCATTAACCAACATAAATCTACTTTTTGCTTAACATAGACAGTATCATGACTTGCATAAACTTCCTTACCTGAAAAGTCTGGTTAGTGAGTCTGATTTTTCTGAACTTCTCCTCGTTAGGATTTTTGGCTACATTCCCTATATAGGTTAGCAGGGTCTGAAATGCTCTCTTCACTTTAGCATCTTCATCCTGGACTCACAGAAAACAAAGTGAACTGGTGGATATAACACAAATTAACTTTATGTTCTATGCAACTTAACATGTATTGCAGAATCATCCTAAAAACTGAAAATTTGAAAAAGAAAAAATGGGGGCCAAAGACAGAACAGTGGCAAACAGATGTGTAAATATGTACAATGGATGTAATTATATCATAGTCCCCAGTAAAATTATTTTATATACTAAAAGATGCAACCAGATATACTCATTTGATTTTTTCTGAGCAATTTCTTCCTTATGGAAGGAAGCCTCAATGATGAGACATGATAATAAGAGACTTTTTGCTAATGTCAAATAGAAGCTATTTTATCAGCTCCACTGGCAAACATCTGTCCCTAGATGATATGAATTATATTTGACAGGGCCAAAGCAACAAACAGGGCTAAAGCGTTGAAATCCTGACATTACAAATGTTTGAGAGAGACCCTTTCCCTTTAATGTAAAATTAAAATGTTTAAAATGAAACTTATATTAATCTCATGCAGTTGGTTTGCATGAGTGTGGGCACGTATGCGTGAGCATGAAATGTGTGTATAGGGCAATAATTGCTCATGATACTAAGAAGTTTGTCTTGCACTGCTGCAAAACTTATTATAAAATATATCTTTTACAGAACCAATCATTGAACTCAATATTTTATCCTTATACATCATGTGTCCCAAATTTCAGGACAATCAGACATCCAAAAACCCTAGGTTATGAGTTTTAACTTTAAGAAATTGACAACAAATAATATCAAACTGGGCCATTACTTACAGTCAAAGTGACAATCACAAATCCGAATTGCATAATGCACAAACACGGATGACACCAAGAAACTGTAAATTGAAAGCCATGACATTTGACTAGCAGACTAGGAATGTAAAGTCCCTTAAAAGTGTTTAATAGCCAAGAAACAATCAAAAGTATGATGAACCAACTAATTTTACCCTGTGATTCTGCTTTAGGGACCGCAAGCACTCTCTCATTTGCTCTACCTTTGTGGCAGGCCTAACAGGCAGTGAGCTCTGCAATTTAAGATGAAAGATATATATTTTCTGAAATCATCTTGAACAAATTTTAACTTGAACAAATTTTAAGTGAATTTTATCAGAACCATAATAATTTTTCTTAAAAAAAGAACCTCCTACCTTTTTCTCCTCCACAACAGGTGCTGAAGGTTTCTGGGTTGCAGGATCTTCTGGTGGCAATCCTAGTCTCCTCCTCCTTTCTGCCTGTAAAGACATAAATAAACTTAACCAACTATAATAGACAATTCCAAAAGTAAAATAGAAAAACTTATGAGATTCACTTGAAAATTTTGTATATGCATTGTTTCCCATTATCTGTCACTTGCATGATATAAGAATTAGTGAGGTCTTGGCCCACTTATACCAAGAGATATTTGAACACCCCTCTTTCTTTAAATAAAAGATAAATGACAAGTGAAGAATGAAATGAAAAGAAAGAAAGGTAGAAGTAACCTTGTCTTCTTCCAATTTCTGACGAATTTTTTCCCTAGCTTTTCTCTCTTCCTCTTTCTCAGCTTTCCGTAGGGCCAACAAACTGATACATGTCAAAATTTTCATACCAATGTAAAATGAAATTCAAGAAATAAATGAAGGGAGAAATTATGTCATCCAGTACTAGAATTAGACCATGCGCAAATGAAGTAAAATAAGATAGATGCACTAGACAAAGACATACCGTTTTCTTTCATTTTCTTCCTCAATTCGCTTAGCTTCTAGGAGTTCCTTGCCAATTCGAATTCTTTCCTATCAAAGTAAACCACCAGAGCAAATTACCCAAATACAGAAAGTAAACTTAAAGAGTTATAGATACAAGACAATGTGTTTCAAATATAGAATAGACTCCAATATCACTTTAGTACCTAACATTGTCCTCCAAATTGTTATTTAACATATAACAACTCAAATATCTGGAAAGGGAAACATTTATATTTCAGGATATATTCTCTATGTAAAATTTTATGCTGCAAATGTACTACATACATTTTAAAAAATAATACTTCCTCACTGTCAGTATACTCATCCTTATCCTTGAAATTTTTAAGAATATATAGAAATCATGAAAGTCATCACAGTGAAGCTCAAAATATGGGGTTTTTTAGATGCCACACTGGTTGAATAATTTGACATGTAGCATAAGCTTGATAAAACTTGTATAAAATTAGTTTCCATTAATAAAACTGCTTTTCCATTAGGGGAATCTCTTTAATCGTACTATGTTCTTACCTTCAAGAATTTTCCCCTTCTGTTATATTTTATAGGACTAGCTGACATTGCTAGTCTTCTGAGAATGAGATATGATAAAGCAAGCAAACTTGAAGTTATTTATTGACAAGAGCAAAACTACATAAATTATTTTCCCTCTTTCAACATTACTACCATATTTCAGTGACTATGTTATGGCAAACACTAGCACAATTAAATTTTAAGATGAAAGGGAAAAGAAAATTGAAAACTGAAAAAACAACAAACTAAATTCAAGTTTGCAATATAAATACAACCCAAGTATGCATTTAATAATTCCTCAGTGTCTCAGCACACACTAACCATGCCCAATGATATACAATAAAAAATAATGCATATGTGGAAAATTACGTAGATTAATCTCATTGCATCCAGTGAAAATAGAGCAACATGTGTATAGAAAAGGAAAAAATAAAGTCATTACAATTGTCACATGGAAGTATAGAAACATAAATAACTGCTGAATATGTATTTATGTATTTTGTATTACAAGTCTCCATAATAAAATAAAATGAAAATTAAAAAGCACCTTTTCCCTTTCTCTTTCCATTCTCCTTTCTTCTTCTTCTTTCTTCTTCCGGGCTCGTTCCCTTGAAATATTCACAAGAACAGTAACTAAGATATAAGAAAGATTGATATAGAAGATAGAAAATAAGCAAGCATAAAATATTGGGGATGAGTTTTAGTGCTTCAAAGAGATAAAGTAGATACTTTAAAAGTGGGCAGAAGATAGGGATGTTTGTATGAAAAGTTTGAGAATATCAAAAAATAGCAAAATTAAACTCCCAGAACCTCCAAAAAGAATTAACACAAAATAATATTTCACTTAATTAGATTTAACCAGTTAAATAAAAGTTAAACATGAAACAAGAATCTAAGAACAACTCTTTTTACTTTAGGCAAGATAGAGCCTATAACCTAAACTAAGACCACCGCAGCCTAAACAAACAATGCCCAACACGATGCAACCAAGAACAACCAGAAAATAGAGTTCACCTGTTCAGAAATGGTTTCTTCACAAAAGTATGCAATTAGTGATTTCAAAGTCCATCAGTGACGAAAGAGATTGCATTAAAATATGCCATACCTAAGTTCTTGTGCTTTGAGCTTAATTTCTTCTGGCGTAAGAGAAGATTTAGGAGCCTCACCACCTGTGCTAGCGGGCACCTGAGCACAGATAACCCAACATCATTAAACCTGACATGTAAAATCCTACACATGTCACACATATATCAGAAAACCACCTGTTTTATTTTGTGCTCCCAACACAGTCATTGTACCCCCCAAGATTCAAGTTGTCAGGAAAGTTGGAGCTATTCAAGCAAAATTAAGCTCAACATGGAAGTTTCTTATATATAAGGTTGTGAGCTCATGAACCAGATAATCATGATTATGATATTTGGCTAGGGTTGCAGTTACAAGGAATGAGTTTTATTCAACATAAAATCAATGAGAAATAGGCATTACACTATCTTTCTCTACTGAGAGACATTAATTGGTGAAAAAACTAAAATCGAATCAGACCAAAAGGAATATAAACAAAATCAATTGTAAAGAACAGTTTGATTTGATTTCAGTTCAGTTTTTTAGTTTTGGTTCAAGTAAAAAAATAAATTTTGTCTAAATATTTAAAAATTCATAAGTGAAAGTATTTTCAATACAATATAACATAATCTAATCATTTTTAAACGACTAATAACCATATAAATAAAATACATATATGTTATTGGTCCAGTTTGGGGTTTAGATGGAACAGAAAACTTATCCGAAAAAGTTTCATTTTGAATTTATGCAGCTGAGAACCAAATGAAGACCATCTAAGACTGAACTGAACCAATAGATTTGGTTTGGTTTTGTCAGTTAGGTTTGGATTTTTTTGCCCATACGTAAGAAAAAGGCCGCTACAAGCCTTTTATTTCCAAATATAACATTATAGTTTATAAACAAAATGCCAAAGCATTGGAGGTGTCTAGTAAAGAATAATTGCCGATCCAGAATTTACGAAAGTCAAGACATGCACATCTAAATGAGAATGGATATCATACCATGGGCATCTGATCGATGTCTGGGTCATTCTCATGTTCAACTATCCAATTTACAGCAGCCTCAACACTGGCATTACCTGAAGTTAGAAAACAACTTTCAAATAACCAAAAACTCCCCATAGTTAGCCTATGGACATAATGCAAACAAAATATTTGAAGAAAACCATCATTCAATAGTGTCCACAATACCTTTACGTCTAATAAAACATTGAAAACAGCACATTGTTACGCTACATGAATCAATTTCTAAAATCTAACAGGGTTTATTAATCAATTACCAGATAACTGGAAAAAAATCAATAATAAAACATATGTTAAGAAAAAGGTAAGTGAAAATGTTGATGCAGTGTGAGAACATTTATGTTTTTGTTTGCTAAGGCTTTTAGAGTTCCAATCTCAACATGTATTTCATAAATGTCATGGTTCCACTTCTCTGTGAATTGTATCTTCTAAGTCTTACAAGATAAAAAGATATGGCAGAAAAAGTTATTAAAGAACAGAATTCAAGCAAAACATAGAAGGATTGAGGAAGTTCATTCCCAACTAAGCAGAGGAAGTTGAAAAGGGAGCCCTTGCTAATTGCTACAATTGACAGATGAGCTTCATATTGTATAATATGAAGATAAGAAATATAAGAAATAAACCACATGTAAAATGAACTTGGTTCCTCACATCCAAATGGACAAACATAAGAAACCCTTGAAACTGCGGCCTTAGCCGCAGTCAATGATATATAATTAAAAGATCTAAGTAAAATTAAGTGATAACATTATCAATGACTTACCAGAATAATGAAGTGCCCGGGTTGCCCGTGCCTTAGGGAAACCCATCACTTCTAGTTCTTCAAACAGCTTGTTGTCAACCTCAGGTACAACCATTTCTACAGAAGAAAAAAATAATACAACGAGTAGTAACACCCAAGAACCATCTGGTTTCAACAGAAAAATACTGCTACAGGAAGGTAAACTTCTCCTGAGAACCTCGATGTTTCTAAGTCTGATAACCATGGCACATGCAGCAAAACATTTAACAAATACCAAGAGTAATAATGATGTTTCTGCACATAATCGACAAAACCATGACAGACTATTTGTGATATTGAACTAAAAAAGTTAAAAAGGCCACTCTTTAAACAATCAGAGACACTGGAAAGAAAAAGTACAAGAACAAATATTTCAGACGGAAAGAGAATCAGTTAGAGGATAATGCACTCTCGTCTACAAGGACAGAGAGATATCAAGATTTACTTAAGTAAATTCAGATGACACCACACTGCTCCCAATGTCATAAAAGTATTTTAATATCTAAGCATGCCAACGAAACATGCTCTAGTATGAATCTTACTGGAAAAGAAAATTGATTGTAATTCAGAGTCAGCAAAATACAAACAAATAATAAATCATCTCAGAACAATACATGCATTTGTCCACTGCTGGGACCAAAGAGATTTTAAAAAAATACCTTCTGGCTGGCTACTGCCACTTGCATTCCCATCTACAGCTTCTCCAGAGCTTTCTTTTGGAACTTCCAAACTTATTGGCACTGCAGCCTCTAACGTCTTATCGACAAAATCTGTATGCCCAGTTCTCTTTGTGTGCAAATCGCTCTCCTACAAACTCAAACAAAAAGAAAGCGTCATAGTAAAGACTAATGTAAACAAAAAATTCGTTCTAGCAAAAAAGGTTATGTATACTGTACAATGCATATTTTAGGCTGAAAATACTTTCTCGGAAAGAAATTAATATATTTTTTAGCTTTTCTTTTTACAAATCACTGCTAGAAAAGCACTCCCCAATGCAATTCAAATCATATTCAGAACAACATATTAAAAAAATTAAATGTTCGAAACCAGGATCGCATAATTCTAAGTCCTTGTTTGGTCATCCTAAGTTCAACTAGCCACAAGGTTCTTCTACCATATTCCTAAAATGCAGCACAATTACAATAGAATTATACCCAATTAAGGGTCAAATTCTAAGAACCACGTTATAATTCCATGCATAATTGACGACTATTCAAATCAAATTGCATACAAGGATACATGAAAGGTATAGTATTAAGTTCGAAGTATATGACGGAATTAGTACAGTCTTGGATCGGCAAGGCTTTCCACAAGCAGAGCAAACGAGATTTAGAACAGCTTCGGTGGACTCAGAGAAGTTGGAGTGAGAAGTCAGCTCCGCGTGCTCTTGCGCTTCCTCTACGGACTTCAAAAGAGCTCCGCAGTCCCCGCACTTCAACGACACCCCCGCCATGGTTGCTGCAAATCAATATCCGTTTTGGATCTCAGAATTAATGATGCTATATTGCTATTGATGAATTTCTGTTTGGCGTAGCCTGAGGGATTTGCAGACGAATACGCAGCCTAGTGGCTACAAACACAAAACTCCTAAATCGTGTGTACGGTCGCTTTCGAAAATGTCGCAAAATTCATCTAAATTTGACTCCAAATTACTTGAATACCCTTGATATCAACAAGAGAATAATAGTTCAGAATCTGACAAATTAAAATATTGACTATTATATAATATTTGGAATTAAAAAGTTTAATACAATTAATTAAAAAATAAAAAATTACTTTTTATCAATTTTCAATTTTGTACTAATTTTATTCAAAAAATAATTTCAATAATTTTAAAAAAAATATTTTTATTTTTTTATTTTTAGAATACAAAATTCTCAATTTTTAGTTGAAAATTTAAGAAGAAGAAATTAAATATTTATATTAAAATTTTTATTTTTATTTTATTTTGTTATAAATGATATCTAAAGTAAAATTTTAAATGTTAATTATTTTTAGGAAAATCATGAGTGTGGTGTGTAAAAATATATCTAATATAATATTTTTTAAATAAAAATATAAGGACATTTATGACCTTTTCTTTTGACATAATTGTGTAATTATTAAGATAAATAAATAAATAAATCATGTATAATTATTATTATATGGATGAAAAAGTGAATGACATGATTTTTTATAAATAATAATTTTTAATTTTAAAAAAATTATTTTAATATGTTTAGTTTAAAAAGAAAATGAATAAAATTTATTTAAATAGACAAAATAGAGGAATGGGAAAATACTTGTTTTCTCAAACACGGAAAATATATATCCTCCCCCAATGGAATACGATTCCATCGTCTTTCAAATTTAAACTTTAAATTTTATTAAAAATTATTAATCATTTAACAATTAATTACTTTTTAATTTAATATCATGTTTTCGTATTATTTATACAAGCAATTTAATATGATATAACTTTAATACATTTGAAAGATAATTTATAATTGTAAGTGTAATATTTATTTATGTTGATATATTCAATATTATTTATTATAATTAAAATTATTATTATTTTTATTATCCTTTTATATATAAATTAAAATTTTTATATTAATATATTATTTATAAATTATAATATTATTAATATTTTTATTTTTTAAGATTTATAAAGACAAAATGGCTATCATATAAAACAAAATAAAAATAATATTAACAGTAATCGTAATATAATTATATTATTTTATTATTATTATTATTAATTAATGATTAAATATAATAATTTATTATTTTATATAATTTTTGTTAATTTTTATAAAATATGTATTTAGGTGTGTTATTCCAAGGGAATGGGAAAATACTACTTTAACTTGTAAAGGCGATCGTACTTGCACATTGGAAGATCAACCCAAATGAGCGCTTGTAAAGATGTCAATTCCCGCAAGAACGACTTCCACCTGCCATTCTTTCTCTAGCGTTTAACCTCTAGCCAAAAGGGTCCCCGTTTTCCTTTTTCTTTCTCTTCCCACCCATTTGCCCGGTAAATCAAACCAAACAATCACCCCATGACCCAAACCCCTAATTGTTGGCGAGTTTAGGACGATGAGGTCGATCCATGATCTATTCTTGAATTCGAGTTCTTCGACTTCGATTCTAAATGGAACAACGACAAGAACATCCTACTCTATCTACTTCGGACCCGGCGAAGAAAGTTATCGATCCAGAGAAGTGGAAAGTGATCGAATGGGGAGAGTTCGAGCATGAAGTCGCGCGATTGTGGAGTCTCTCTTCTGCGCTCAAAGAAGCTAAGGAGAAAAAGCAATCTGTTCAAGAAAAGCTCCGGTCTCTTATTCAGGTAGGGTCTTGTGGGATCTTATATACATATAATTTGATTTGAGTTTCAATCCGTTGGTTAGTTGTTAATTTTTTATTTGGTTGGGTTTAATTGGTACAACTAACTTGACTGAGGGATGTATAATTGTGTTAGGTTTAGCTGAGATGCGGTTTTATGAATTTAGAAGTCGATCATTTTGATGCAGCTTTCAGAGATGGTAGTATTAGGCTCTGCTTCGTTGTTAGGAAAATAGAGGAGAAACACTAGTTAACCTTTCCTTCCGTTTTTGGAAAAGGATTGTAGTTTTAACAAATTGTAGCTCAACAATTTAAAGCCTTTACAGTCTGTGTCACTAGGAACATTTAAGTTATTGCATATTATTTATTTTTTGGAAAAGAATTAAGTTCTTAACAAACTAGTATATCCTACAACTTAATAAGCTTTAACAATGAAGTCTTTGAGATTAAACTCTAGAGGATTATTGATCAAAGGAAATCAAGAATATGAAGAATGAATGTGTAAGGTTTTTACTATCAATAAATGCAGTCCCGTTGAAGTTGTTGTTTGACATTTTATATGGGCTGTCGTGCTGTGTCTTATTTTTTATGATTTCCTTAGCCTTAATTGATTAGCCCGCTGGATAGCGGGTGGCAATATGGTGGGCAGGTTAAGGCTGAATCATTGAATCGATCAAATGAGCTTGAAGAGATGCAACAGAAGCTGGAGGCTAGAAAATTGTTAATGGAGAAGATGTCAAGGCATTCTAAGGTTGCAGCTGAGGACACTAAAAAGCAGGAGGAGAAGCTGAGTATGGAAGTCAAGTCTCTGTTAGTGGCTGGGACAGCTCTTTCTGTAGCTAGGAAGCAGCTGCAGGTAATCTTTATTGAATATTTGTTTATACCAAATTAATCATAAATTTCATATGAGATTATATGAAAAGTTGTGTGCAGTTTTAATTTTGTAATGCAATGTAGTGCAAACTTTATAAGTCATACCATTTTCTGTTTGCGGTGACCAAAATCAATTAGAATTTGTTGTTTGCATGGATCATTGGTGTTGAGTTAAGTTCTATGAATGTTTGATATTCTTTTGGAAATTGAGGTGGTAATATTGCATCAGTGAGGCAAATATGTTGGTCATACAAGACAGATGAAATTATGGACTTTGTACTCATTCCTTGTTGGAAGGCAACTGAAATGCCTGATATCTTGATTTTGTAACCATGCTGATGCTGCTTTTCCACTGTTTTGAGTTCCCTTGCCAACATAGGAGAGCAACACAAAAGGATTCTGATGAATGAAGTACAAGTTTTAACACATTTTTAATACTGGCTAGTTGGGACTATGATGATTATTTGCATGCTTGAGTGCGGTAAAGATCATTTATATTGGGTTTGGCTCTGTAATGCAGTTAATATTTTGATAATGGTGTTTTCCAAAGATGATAAAGTCTAAGATGATTGTCTTGACTTTAAAGGATTCTTAATTAGGGCTGTTGCAATGAAAAATTTGGACATGCTCTTTTATAGGAATCAAATAGGTTACTTGTTGGAGAAAGGGGTTGTGGCCATCTTCAAAACTTACAGAAGATGTTACGAGTGAGGCAACAATTTATGATTTCACAAGTATCATTTCTCTATCCCGTGAAGATCTTGGTTGCACCAAAACAGGAGCAAGAGCTTGAATCATTTCCAGGCGGTAATAAATCTGGTAATTTGCTAGTGAATGTGTGTAAATAAGCTCCCAAATGGTAGATGTAACATAACCAAGAAAAGGAAGTGTTGATTTAAGATTTTTGTTAAAACTAATGTTTTTTTTTCCTCTTCTCCTTTTTAAATATTCCCAACAATATCTGTGCATAAAATATACATCTTCATTATTTTATATATGAGTAATGAAAAGAAACAGAGGATATTAACATTTTTGTTTTGAGTTTATTTTTCTAAGCTAGGATGCATGTTTGCCATTCACCAGTAGTAGTAGATTTTCATGGGAGAACATTTTATTTGGGGATCCCTGAAATAGTCTGAGCTAGGTTGCATGTTTATCATTTACCAGTAGTGGGTTTACATGATCTTTGCTGGCTCTTGATGAATTGGTCCTAAGATTTTTATCTTTCTTGTTCACCTATTATATTTGGCTCTACCAGGGAATTCTGCTGTTTCTAAACCTGTAAATCCAGGATCCTTGACTATTCTGGGCCTGCATTTGACCATGCTTGCTTTTACAAAGATGAGTCTCTTTACTGATAAGAAGGATGTTCAGAGATCTGCAACTGCCCTGGGATATATTGCACATGTGTGTTCTTTCTCTTTAATCATCCTAAAGTTTTTGACTGTTATGTTTTGTTGCATTTAGTGGACATCAAGTATCCATCTATACTTCTGACCCTGATGCAATTTCTTTTTGCATTTGCTCACTTGTAAACAAATTAACATTTTATATTCATTTTTGTTCTCTTATGTTATATATATATATATATATATAGAGAGAGAGAGAGAGAGAGAGAGAGAGAGAGAGAGTGAGTGAGAGAGAGAGAGAAAGATGGTGAGTGCACTTCATCAGCTATATTATTGTGATTTTTCTGCTTGCCATTGAGCCAATTAATTGGAGTATTTAACTACCGTGGCTTTTCTTGCAGGCTGTTTCACTTATAGCTTCTTATTTAGAAGTTCCTTTACGCTATTCCTTGCGCTTGGGTGGTTCTCACTCATATATCAATGACTATGCACCTTCAATAGAGCCTACAACATCTGATTTGTCCTCAAATACAGCACCTTCCACAAATACAAAGCCTATAGAATTTCCCCTCTTTTTAGAAGGTCAAGTCACTACAAGAGCAGCTTATGCTGTATTCCTGTTAAATAAGGTATTTTCTCTTTATACTCAGATCAGTAGTGCATGTGAAGCTTTGCTTGAAAACAATGTTTTTGGATATGCTGCTTGTAACTTGAGGGCAGTTGATCTACATTATTGTTCTAATTTTGGAGCTTTAGCATAATACTAGTTATTGGATTTTAGGCATTGCAAACTGTGTTCCTTCTATTGTGTTACTGCTCTGTCCTCTGGTCTCTGGATTTCAGTCTGTTTGTATATTATCATTATTTATTGTTTTTTTTAATGTTATAATGTGTGTGATCTCTCCTTTATTTTTTCCCCTTTTTTAATTGCGATTGTTCTATTTGGTGTGCATCTTTAACAGTGTTTTATCTTGAAGTCTTTGCTTGTTGTGCCGTGGCATCATGTGAATTTTAGGTCATATCATTGTTACTCTTCTAAAGCTCTCAATTTTTTTCCCCTGGGGTAAGAAGGGGAAAATCTACAGAATATCACTTAAAAGAATAAATGATGTGGTTAGATAGGTAGTTACAAAATTGTTGCAATATGTTTTTTTTGTAATTTCTTGGTTTCTAGTTTTTAAGGTCATGATCTGTTATATAATTGAAAACATCTGCTTCCTTTGGAATTTTGATTTGACTTGCATTGCATACGAGTGCTGTCATGATAAATCAACTTCTGCATGTTACTAATTGGGGTGTACATAATTGTGGTTATGAGAACTAGGAGTGTCACCCAATGTTGCAACGTCATATGGGGTTGTGGTTGTTCTACTGTGCTTTAAAAACAAAGCAAAAAAGGTGCTTGGTAATCACCAATTTTTAGTGGGATGTGCTCATTTTTTTACTAATTTTTACATATAATGCTTTCGTCTTACAATAGGTGTGGTTTTTACTAATATTTTACATCTAGTGCTTTCATCTAACAATGGTTGTGGTTTTTACTAATATTTTATATCTAGTGCTTTCATCTTACAATAGTTGTGGTTTCCAGCCCGCCACACCTCAATAACAAATGAAGCTGATATTTGATGAAAACAAGATTTTAGGTCTCTGCATCCTAATTAGTTAATTTTGATTTAAAATATTTCTTTTGCCTTCTAAATACGTTGAATGTCTTAAGATTGCGAAGTCTTCATCTCACTCCTCTGCACAATGCCGCTATTCATAATATCTGATGGAAAACTTAGCAATTTCAAGAAATTGAATCTAATAGATGCCCTATGTGGTAAGACGTGCACGTAGTGGTCTTCTTTTCATTTTCTTTTTGTTCCTTCTATCATGCTATTATTTGTTTTTGATTATAAATTTTGTGTTAGCACATGCTCTTAGTTGTCTATGAACCTGCCTGAGGTGTTTTGTTTATTATCAATTATGGGGGAATAATATCTTGTAAAAGTCTACTGACTTATTATTTTGTCTCTGATTCAAATATTATTCTTTCAGATGGTCATGTTTTCATTGTGTTAGAAATTAATTTTCATAAATGTAAAATTAAGTTGCATATGCTTCACAGTATAGCTTGACTGTATTTTCCTATGATGCCAGGATATAGAGCAGCTTTTAAATTTCATTGGTTTTAAGAGTTTAGGACCAGGACACGTATTGGCTAACTTGAAGGAGCTTTTACGGACCATCCAGTCTTCAGAATATCTTGATACATGATACTATACAGTTAGTCTGTCTTGACAGTTAGTTGGCAAGTTTAGTGTAAATGGATTACTTGTATTCTTGTGTAGGTGCTAATTTTTAATGAATGTAGCACCTTCCATAAAGCCTTGTCAGTTCCTCTTATGATTTTTTTTTCCTAGTATACATGGTCAGCCACAGAATCTTAATAGACTGCAAATTTTTGAGTAATTCACGGCACTAGAATTTGAAATAGCTAGTTTTAGTTTTTGTTTTATTAAAATAGTCATATTCTTATTTCATTTATTAAATAAGTCAAAAAATAATTGTTTGGACAAATTGTTACCTTGGCAAAACACTTAAAACAAGTTTTTTTTCTTTTTCCTTCTTTATTTCTTTGTTTTCATTGAAAGACGGTTCCAGCAATTGATTAGAAATTGTAAAAAATGGGAGATATTGGACAAAAATGGGAGAATGGCCTGCTAAGTGCGAGAAAGAGTGGAGAAGAGTACAAAAAATTGGGGGAAATGGCAGGGGGAGTGGCTTACGGTCACTGAAGTGTAGTTGAAAGAGTTTCGGTCACTGGTGTTGGTGATCAAAAGAAGTAAATAACTAGCTGTTTACTTAGATTAAAGTTGTTTGTTATCAAGAAAATTTTGATACTGTAAATGAGTCTGAATTATTTATTCTATTTTTGTTTTTATTTTTAATATAATAGATAGTAGACGATCAACTGCACACAAATTTAGAAATCATAGACCTCTTCTGCCCTCGGGTCAGTTGCTGATTTTCTTCCAAGAGAGATACTCAGCTCAGTAAGCAATCTTGTTCCCAGATAGACTAAAGAAATAAATTTGCATCTTATAATAGAACAAACATATATTCCAATGCTAGTAGCCTTTTGTATATTTTTATTTCTCTTTGCCCTGTTCTACCATCAAGTTGAGAACTATTTTCTTCCCCGAGCATTGTAGATACTCATTTATCATTATCATTCTATATAATGGTCTTAGATTTTTTTTCTTTTAAAATGTTAGTTATGCCATTTAAAGAGAGAGATGTAATCTTTCTGAAATTCCTTATTCTTTTCATGATGATAAAACCACGAACTGTATTGTTTGCATGTTCTCATTTTGATGTCTCCCATTCTTCAATTTGTACTTTTTCAGTACATGAAATATAACTTCAAGCGATGGAAGCACTTTCAAATTCCAAAAATCACTTAATCAGAAGTGCTTTCTCGCTATTGTCTACTGTTTAATAAAAGCATTTTAGTAGCATTCTTAAGTTTGCACGTACGTGTAATATATATATATATATATAATATATATATATATATATATATATATATTATGATCGAAGGATATTATCATTTTGCAGGGTGATCATTCCACTTGAGTGCATGAGATATTCGACAAACAAATTACGACAGTTACATACAAGTAAAAGCAGCTGAATAATTATCAAAAGCATTTTAAGTTGTTCCAGTTGCATGCATGAATAATTTGGTAGGTGCAGCTTAAAATCAAAGGATGAATCACTTCAAATAATTTTGGACCCCTTTCGGTCGGTCACCACAAATGGTGGCGAAAAGTCATCATTTTTGGGTGAGAAATAGAAGTAACAGTTACGAGTATCAGGTTTTGGTAGCAGCAGTGCATATGATATCACGTTCCCAAAATGTTATTGTCTCTCCTGGGAAAGAAAGTTGAACTGATGATTGGAAATACAATAGTTTAAAAAAAGAATAAAAAAACCAGACCCTTACATTAGGTTTGGCTTGTAGTGGAGCAAGTACTACAACAAGGTCCTTTGTACTAGGTCAGTCTCTAGGTTTATATTGCGAACATTTAGAGGCAAGGTCAACAACCTCTGTTGCTTGTTCAGCAGAAAACTTTTATGTCAAGATGTGAATCCATTAACAAAGTGAGGTTGTGGCCCCTTATCATATACCAAGAGCCCGCATGCATTTCAAAAATATTGACCCGCTATTCATACAAAACCTTTTACATTGCATATGTAATAAATCAAGGATCATAAAAAATGATGGCCATAGAAGCAAAATGTATCACAGTCTCCGAGTTTAACAGACCATCTAACTAGGTTAATGATTCAAGAAGAAGAAAACTTATTTCTGTTTGGTTGTGGGGTCAATTTTATTCAAAAAAATTATTTTTTGACTTATCTAGTAAACGAAATAAAAAGACGGTTATTTTAGTAAAAATAAAAATGATTATTTTGAAAAGCTTTTGACAAGTGTTTGTAATGGTGAAAATAGGAGTGGTATTTCATGTTATGGTGTTGTATTGTGTTTTGACATATTCATGTGATGTTAAATAATAATAATAATAAACTTGAATTTGACATATTCAATAATAATATCATGAATTAGAATTCAATCAAATATAATTATTAAACGATTAAACAAATTGTAATTGTATTATATATTTAATAACTTATTTAGTTTATTTTAATATATATTATGAAATATTTATGGTATTACTCGTTCAAATATTAATGAATTTTATTTTAATTAGAATTAAATAGTTTTTTAAAATATCATAATTATTAGTTGCCTCTAATTAATATAAATTTCGAAGGTTGTTTCATGGCGTTGATTTTGAAGAGTAAGGCAATAGCCATGACGGACACAGAATCAATCCCAAAGTCATATGGCAATACTTCCTCTAGACATTCTTACTAATCTTTGGTGAGATTTAAGTGTGTGCGAGGCATGGTTTTCCTTAATCTCCGATAAACAATTTGCTAAGATTCACCTCAAACGAGCAAAATCTGACAACAGATATAACATCCAGAGGGTATTTATTACGACCATACCGCTTCAGTCCATTGATTATGAAGTATTTTCTGATGGGGATAGCAGAAATGTGTCGCTGCAGCTTGGTTATCTAGGGGATAATTCCTGAGTATAGTACTACAATTGCAGGATCCTGTAATGGTTTCTTATGCGTAAGTTTCGACTCCAAGCCGATGGTCTTGTGGACTCCGACCACTCGAGTTTCCAGGGAGTTGCCAAGGCGTGATCCTTTTCCTGTTTTTGGTATTTTCTTCTAAGGACTTGGTTATGATATCTCTGTTGATAATTATAAAGTAATCAGAGGTTACATTTCAAATGATAGGGTTACCAAGGAAACTAAAGTTTCGGGTTTTTTAACCCTGAAAAACAATTCCTGGAAACGAATTCTGTGCCAGATATTAAAATTCGCGGGGCAGGAATTATGTTAAATAACTCTCCATTAGCTTGGGATGATAGGCATGCAATCATGACATTCAATCTGACAGAAGAAAGATTCGAAGTGGTTCTGTGGATCCCAGATCATGTCGACCAGGATTCCCGTATCGCAAATCTGGGAATTTCGGGAGACAAGCTTGTCCTAATTTGTGATCGAAATTGGAATTTTTTGGAGGCTTGGGAAATGAAAGAATACGGAGCAAACACAACATGGAGTAATTTTTTCAGGGTCTCAAGAGTCATATTTCCTGATTATGAATTTGTTCCAACTCCAATGGGTTTTACGAATGATGGTAAAGTTTTGATGGTGATTGCTGGAAGGGAATGAGTTTTATACATCATAACAGAAGATACATACAGAAATTGTATGATGAATGATAATTGGTTTAAAGCAATCAGGTACGAGGGAAGCATAGTTTCACCCAATGTTGATGAAGCCGGAAGACTCCAGGGAATAGGTACAATTAAGGCACATTTATTATTTTCTTCTTTGTTCTCTGTTTCTGACTTCCAAGTTCACTGTCAATCCATTGTTAATTTATGACTTGATTCAAAAATTTTAAGTGCGATGGTATGAAACTCTGACGAGTCTCCTTGTGTGCTAAACCAAAATGTAAAATGCCAATGAAGTTGGGTGGCGCAAGACCAAGAGAAAGATAGCAAAATCATGTGAAGGTACAGCCCAGAGAAATGTCAGGCAATGAAAAAAAGACGGCATACTATTATTGTATGCTGCTGTATTAAGCAGGAGAGAGCTTTTGAATAGAGCTCTTTATTGATGTTTTATGATATCTTTTTGTCAATTGTATGACGAGAATCAAACAGAGAATTCAAATATGAGTCGAAAGAGAGAACTACGAACTAAATCATGATATTCTGTCAGAACCATCAGTCAATTGCTTTGGAAAATCCTGCTTCTGCGAAGAACTGAACTCCACAAACAAAATCGTTAACTCCATTTCTATGAAATAATTGCATTTGTTAGAATAGAGGGTGAATTCTGTTGCCTTGTATGCTTCAGATCACAGACAAAGCTCGGTGATCTTCCCCTCTTCTCCTTCACTAATTAAAAATAAAAATTATTTTTATATTAAGTGAATAAAGACAAGTATTTCTAACAATTATGTCTCTTAATTTGGGTTAGATTATGACAATTCATTGTGAGTGTCAAAGTTCAACAATTACAAAATATAATTCAATTGATTATTATATATATATATATATATTATATATATATAATATATAATAATATATATATATATTATAATTTATGTTGTTACTTATTTGTCACTTATAAATTTTATATTAATGACCAATATTATGATAATATTGACTTGTATTTTAATGGTGACACGATACTTTATATTATAAAAGAAGACCAATAATACTTTAAGAAGATATAATTGAGGGAAGTGAGATAATTTTTTTTCTTTTATTTTGACATCAAAAAATAAAATATTATACAGATGTTTTAGGTTTCTATATTTGGAATACATTCTTATAGAATGAAGCCATGGAATTTTAAAACCAAAAAGTAAAATACTATATATGACTCTTTATCTCATAAAATAAAAAAAAACTAATAAATAAATATCGATAATTTAATTTTTGATAAAAAATAAAAATATTCATGATGATATCTTATTTTGTTTTTCTTTTCCTTTATTATCATTTTTTTTTAACTTTCTATTTGATGTTAGTATCTCAAAATTTTATCTATTTAATGTAATTATTCTTGTAATTCTCATGTAACATATAGAGAGTTTGAGGTGTGGTAAAACATCAAAATTGAGAGAAGAGGCACAAGCAAAGAAAGAACCCGAAAATGAAATAAAATATCAAATTCAATTTTTAGGATTTTTTTTGAGAGAAATGAAATAAAACTTTTAAAATAAAATAAAAAATCTTCAAATAAAATTTTATACTTTTTTTAAAATAAATAAATAAATAAATAATTATGTATATTCTAAAATTTTCTTCCAATTGATCGAGCATGTGATGCTGATTGTGATTTGACATTAATAAAGTATGAATAATATATTTTCATAATTTTTAAATTGTTATAACGATATTTTCTACTCACTCCATAAATGTTAAGTTATCGAGAGTTGAAAATTTTGAATTATAATTTAGGAAGTATATGGTATTATTATTTCAAAAATACTTAGAATGTTGATGGGAGCATAAAATGCATAATTAATTGTATATGAGTCGACATTCCTATAATAAAGAGCTTGAAAGCGTTGTATCAAAGTTCAACCAAACATTCATTTATATTAATCTCTTTTTATGTTTGTAGGAATCATATTTGATCAATAGAAGTCTTGTGATGACGGAAAGAGGTTAGCGTGCAAAACAAGCAAAGGACAGAAAGCTTAGCGGCCTCGGCCCCAAAATGGCCAGCCACCTTTTTCCCGAGACCTAAGCGAGAAGCAGCGCCTAGCTGCCCCAAAACTGTTCAGACCTGAGGCTTGGAGCTCTTAGGCGCCCACCAGACAGCACCGTGCCCCCGAGGAGAAGCATCCATCGGCTAGGTGCTTCGACAAACCCAGATTTAAATTGTTACCTTTTTTATCCATATTGGGTCAAAGTATAAGTAGGACCTAATTTTCACATTCAAGGGGGAGCCAACGCTTTGAAGAAAAAACTCCCAAAAAAAACCTTTCACTCTCATTTTCTCTCTAGAAATGGAGAAGCAAGGTTACGAATTCAAAAAGGCATAAAGAGGATCTTATTATGAAATTTTTATGTATTTCTTTTCCTTGATTCTTAGAATCTTCTTAGATCCTATTGGACTACATGTGTGTGTGGGTGCACCCGTGCGTATGTTTGTATAGGTAAAACTAGAAGTTCAAGTATTGAAATCACCCTCACAACCAAACACGGAAATGGGATATGGAGAACAAATTGAAATTATTAATATTTTTTCTTAAACGGAATGAGATATATCCATGATTGTCAAGTTCAAGCATTCCTTCCATTGTCAGAACAAAACATACATACCATTCTCTCCGTCCCTTCGTGATGATCATAGAACCCTTAAACCTTCAAATTCCCATTCTCAGCTTTGAAGTTGCATCCATGATTGTCCAGCATTCCTAAGAAAGTTTTCTTTCAAAATCTGGGACATGCCTAACCTGTTGAAGAATTCTAAAACCACCGCCATGCATTCCAACTTTAACAGTGCCAATGCAAACAACATTATGCACATCATTGTTTCACATTTTTCCCATTAGATGCACAATAAGTATCAAATAAATGCCTATAAGGACCCATGGAATGAACTTCACTCTAAAACCCACTGACCTGCAAGACTGTTTCCTGATTTGTCTTCTGATATGCTTCACTTGATGAGTCTGTCACATGTCATGCGTCTTCATGGTACAAAGCAGCAAGTGTATTTGCACTCTCATAACCTTCTGCAGATGAGTCTGAAACAACTAATACACTCTCCATTATTTGTTGGGTACTCATAGAGCAGTTGGATTGTTTGTTATGGTGAAAGGCAAAATCCAAGAATGGCAGATGTCATCATCAAGAAAAATACTGAGCTTGTATCCAAAGGCTTCAACTCTTTTCAATTGATCCCATTTAAGTTGATGTACTTCAAAAGCCATCGCAAAATATCACTCTTAATATATAGGAGGGACAAATTCTATCTTAATTACATACATTTTTTTATAAGAGTTATGATATATTTAATTTTTTCATAGTTTATGTTATTACAGATGACATTTAAAAATATTAAAATATATTATTTTTAATATTAAAAACTATAATAATCTCAAGTTAAAGGATTACATATATCATTGTCAATATAAAAATTGCTTATGATATTCATATAATAATTCATTTAACATTTTTATGGTAAGTTAGTATAGTACATTAGTTCACTAATTTATATATCGGCTTCATATCTCATCTTATAACACATAATATGTTATCATTAGTCACTATACATTCTAGTTTCTATACATTATTGTTGCCCTATCTATAATAATACATGACTAGAGATATTTAAGAATAATTAATTGAACATATTATTATAGGAGCATTATTATATTTATTAAATATACTCGTTTGTAATAATAAAATTACAAATGATATATAAATTGACAATGTTATGATATATAAGAAATAAATATTCTAAATATCTAAAAATTACTATTAGACTTATAACATATACCAACATTATGTTCTTGCATGTCTTGTTAATATTTTCCAACCTTCAACACAGTATGACAAATGTTGCCCCGAAGTTACAAATCTAAGGGAAATAAATGATCATGCATGAGGGGACTAGTAAAAAGCACTATGGCAGGAGTATAATTCTCTTAGTCCCGTAGGAGTATGGTTTTAGTAAAGTTCGAGTGAGTTGAAGGAAAATATCAAGAAAGAGTGGCAGACAAATAAGGTTATAATGTTTTAACGGGAAACCATTACTGAAAAGCTATAGCTGTACCAGAAACACAAAAGAGACAAGATATTGTCCAGAAAAGCATATACTCCCACAAGATGTTTTCCATACGTTCGTTCAAAATCTCTAAAACAAGGAAAAGCTGTCCAAGAGTCATTATGTGATGGCTTTTAAAGTAAACTTTTTTATTTCTTGGTGAAAAGGAAACAGAATCTTTGACATTGAAAGCTGAGAGCTCATCTTCGTAAAAAATAGTAATAATAATAAAATAAGAAAAAAATTGACTTGTAACTGAAATTTAACTGGGAAAGGTGGTAGCATGAACCATAATCCTTACAAACTTCAAGTTTCAAGAAATAAGCTAAAAGCCAAAGGTGATTCAGATACTTAATTGAAGAAAGAAGAACACTAGATAATGTGGTTCGGTAATATTCTCTTATTCTTCCTTATGCCGGCCATGATTAGACACCAACTGAGCCTAATAACCAGGAATTGCATTCCCATGTTAGTTCATTTTATGGCATATGAGTGATACTCTTTTAAATTCAGACCATAGCAGAGGACAGCCTAAGGAATGGTGAATCTGAGACTAGTATGCCAACGCTCTCATATTAAATTTGTAAACAAGGCTCCAACGATGTGGAATGAGCCTTTCTAATTTTCTCTGTATTACCCAAGATAATAGTCAAATTTAGCTAAGTCCTCAACTTAGTTTCTCTTTAACTTGTATCCTCCTTTCATAAATGTTGATCTCATATTTCCTTTTGTACTATTGGTAAATTGACATCATTAACAAAATTAGAGAAGAAAATAAAGAAAGATAAAAAGAAATCAATAGAATGTGCTGAAATATGGTTAAAATGGGGCTTAATTTATATTCAACAAATATTAAACCACCCTTATTGACTAAAATTAGAACTAGACATATCAGTGTACAATCATATCTAATTTAAAGTACAATAAGAGTATTGAAAAATTCTGACCTTTACACTTCTCCGAACACTGTTAAATACCTGCACAACGGACCATTTTTTTCAGCTGATCAAGCAGATGAAACTGTCACAAGAACGAGATCATCCATCAACTATGAATTGATCATCTTGATTATCTCCCTCAACCCTAGTGTTTCCATGAACCATTCCATTCACATGGTGTAAATTCTGCATCATTTGTGAAAGATAATGGCTACTAGCACCAGTATGGTCTGAGAGCCCTGTAGGATGACCAGTCCACTGGGAAACAATCCCAAGCAAGTGGCTGGTAAGGCTTTGCTGTTCATGAAGAAAACGAGCCTGCATCTGACCCATTTCTGCTCTGTGTTGACTCAACATTTCATTAATCCTCTTCTTCCATTCTGACCTCCTCTTGTTGATCCTTTCCTCCTGCTCCCTCTCTTGAATCAACTTTCCATCTCTTCTTCTTCTTTCCCTCTCTCCACTTTCCTTCTCCAAGGCTTCCCATTCTTGGGTCCTCTGCCTCCTTAACACCTCCCTAGCCTTCACTCTCTCTTCCCTTTCTTTCTTCCTTTCCTCCAATTTCTCTTCCCATTCCTGCTCAAGCTTTATCCGAAAATTTTCTCTTCTCTGCCTCTCCCTCTCTCTCTCCACTTCGCGTTGTTCAAACCGAGCTTCCATTTCCCTCAACTGTCCCAACTGATTTGCAAGAAACCCCCATCTCTTTTTCTCCAAAGCCTTCAACATGTTTCTCTTCTTCTTCAAATTAGCACCATTAGGCTCCAACTCTTCATACACAAACCCATTATCCCCATCCTCCCTAGCCCTTCCATGATTACCATTAAAATTCTCCTCCCCTTCATCACCATCATACTCAAAATCCAAACTCATCACCCCATTCTCTCCTCCGTCAATTGCAGTGAAATCCCCATCGGTTGAATGAACCATTCGCCCAAAATCTGCAATCTCAATCCCATTACCTATCCCCAGGAACCCCACACCATTCTCCCTCTCCCCATTAACAACAGCCATTAAATCACTACCATTATTGATGCTACTATTATAGGATGTGGCTACATCTCCAAAAACCTCCTTATACCTTGAAAAGTTTGACCAATGAGTAACCCCTTCAACCCAATCAAATTCCTCCCCGTTACACTGGCCATCTACAGAATTATCAATGGAAAATTCAGGTTTCTTGATCTTCTGCTTAACTAATGAATACTGATGCCTCATGTTCTGCACTTTGGTGGAAACATCTTTCCATGACCACTGCCAAGGAAATGCAATAGGATCGCGAACATGGTGCCCAGAATTAACATAAAGAGCAATTGGTTTAAATTTCTTTTCGCGGGTTTTCATTTTTGAAAGAGTGCCATCAGCAACCATCTCAGCATACTTATCTATTAGGGTTTTCTCTTCAGCCTCAGTCCATTTCTTTCTTCTTGGAGGCACCATTTTTGTACAATTCCGATACTTACACCAATCAAAATATGAATACCAACATTTTTTTTGAAGGCAAAATCAAGCTTATCACAAACTATAAGATACGGTAACCAAGCGAAGCCCAGAAACAAAACCAATCCAGATCAAAATTGTGCACCAAAAGAGAGTAATAGTCGTTACCTTGATCTGCAAACTGTAGAGAATATTCAAGGTCTGATGGAATTCTGGGTTAGTTGAGAGCTTCCTATTGGTAGATTTTTACGGGAAAATTTGGAGAGAGAGAGTGAGGGAATCTAAGAGAGTGATACTTGGGAGTTAAAAGGCAGACAGCAGTTGCAGGTTAAAACGGAAAAGTGAATTTCGAACATAAATAACAGATTTGTCTTGCTACAAAGTTGATACAAAACGTATCGTTTTTACTGAAGATGCAAGCGTGGCAGAATCTGATGGGGTAGCACATATTCAATGATTAGAGCACACGTGGACTTGTCCGAATGGAGACCGAGCTTTGTGTTTTCGTTTGACTTCCAATTATATCCGTCAAAAGTTAAAATTTTAACGGTTCAGTTATAATATATTAAATACAAAATATATTTAATTTTTGTAATATTTATATTACATATATTTTTTATATTTATTATTTAAAATTTTATATTATTTATTTTAATTATTTTATATTTTTTGTATTATATTTTAAGTTAAAAAAATATAAGATAAATAGAATTGTGTTAATTAAATCATATATAATTTTTAATTAAATAAAAATTTAAATTAATTTTAAAAATCTTATTTATTTATTTATTTTTATTAATTTTTTATAAATTTTTTTAATTTTATTTATTATTATTTAATATATATTATTATTGTGTATAAATACAAATTATATTAATAATTACAAATTATAATTTTTTTCATGATATTAAATAAACTAAAAAATGAAATATTTATTAACTAATACATAAAAATTTTAAAATAAAAATAATAATATCAATTTTAAAATAATTTATATTTAATTTTAAAATATAATAATTAAAATATTTAATAAATATTATTTTATTTGCCGATTAGTATTTTTACATTAATAATAATAAATAAATAAAATTACAGAGCTTTTAACAGCTTACAGAAGTTGTAATGGATATTGAATGCAAGTGCCAGTCATTCAAGTTTTTCAAAACAATCATCTTTGTCCAAAATATACAGACTGTGAATCGGCTAAAGAGTGAAGAGAAAAAGCCAAAACAAAATTAATAATAGTTTTCCTACGTATCTTCTGATCAGTAGAAGCATGCTCTCTCATCAATAAACAATTTTCTTTCGGCTATCTGACTTTTTCCTGAATTCTCTTGTACTCACAGGTAACTTCGAATCTTGAAACTAGTCTTTATTCTCCGGGGGGGTCTGACTGAAAGTTTCTTCCCATATTTTGAAATCTGGGGCTATCAGGATTTGAGCTTTGGTTAGTATTTTGGTTCATCAAGACAGTTGAATCGCTGTTTGAATTGTCCCCCATATCTTTTGTTTTGTGAAGAAGAAAGGTCCCAGATAGAATTGTAACAAAACCACATAATTCTGTCATAATCTGTGATGAATTTTGCGAGTCCCAATCCTGTTGTAATCAGCAAATAGAAAAAGCAGAAATTCAGTAACTGAAAGTTGCAGATTTTGCATCCTCAATTATGTTTATTGCTCATATTGCAACTAATAAACAGTGCAGCAGATATACTCAAGCATGCACACAAAATTGATTTTCTCCACAGGAATTGTGATGGAAAAAATTCACAACTATCCTAAACCAACCTTCATCGTGAATCGCAGGGGTTACAAAGGACGCGCCGATTTGTTATGGCATCTAAAACAATGGCACTGTGATGGGAAAATAAAAAGTATAGTTCCAATCAAATCACAATCGTTTCATATGGTTTACCTTGAACATGATCATGCTAGCAAGGATGGTGAGTGTTGTAAACATGACATAGTAGATTGGAGAAATGACAGCCGTGTTGAAGGTATCGAGGGCCTGGGAAGATATTATTCTTCTAGATTAAGCATTTGCAAGAAAGTGAAACAAGGAGAAAATATATTTGAACTAAAGTAAATGCTAAACGCTTGATACCATATTAGTACTACTTGCTATCAGAATATATATTTCATTGAAAATGAACAAAAAGTTGCAATGTAAAGACAAATAAGATTGTATATGGCAAACAGCATATAATTGAATATAATAATACTCATCATTCAATTGTAATCGTATTGCAATATCAGCTCCCCCTATAGATTTGGAACCCATTGGTGTCAGAATCCTGTCTTAAGGGCTTAGTGTTTGTATCAAACTTGGCAAGGCTACTGATGTTTTTCATAGAAAAAAATAAAAATAAAAAAGCATGGACTCATGACCATTCTGCAACTAGTTATGCATAGACTTTAAAGCAAAATCATTCCACATGCGGAGAGAGGGTAAAATGATATCAAATTAGTTGATTCATTAAAAGGACAGAAATAGTTGTGGTTAAAGGAAAGGAAAAACATATTAATTCAAATTTGTTCTCCACTCCACAGCAACTGAGTTTCCAACAAACTTAGATCTCATTTGGAATTGTGATGATTCCACTTAACTTTGAAAGCCAAGTTCTTTTAGTGGAACTCACCTTTTTTTACACTAGTATTTAACATTTAGTGCATCTTACAGTAGTTGGGGCTTTAACGCCACCTCACCTCAATTCCAACCGAAGCCTTAGAAAAAAGAAAAGGTTGCAACTTATATAACCAGATCGTTCAATCACCCCTTGCAGCAGCTGATTTTATCATAAACTTATTTTGAAAAAAATAAAAAAGAAGAACAACCTGACACAGCGTCTAATCACAACAAATTTTTCTTGCACAAAATCTGTGCTGCTTGAACTATGACCAATTCTAAAATAATTTTGTAACTCATAAATCTTTGCTGTAAGCAATTTTAAAATTTACAGGTACAAGTCTAGTGTATGACTTTACAGTCCAGCTCCACCAAACTTAATTGATTTAAAAAAAAAGGTTATTGGAATAAAGAAGACTGAATATATGCTAAATTCAACTGTCTACTAGGCTCTAATGTGACAGTCTAGATCATGACTACAATTGTCCAAATAATCCACAATCTTCATCCATTAAAATGTTTTAAGTTTGGTCATGCTTTAGACCAGGATCAGAAAATTGTGCAAAAATATCTGTCCAAAAAGATAGGAGGAAACTTTCACAATTGCAGCAGGTCTTCCTAATATATTATCACATTCACATTGATTTAACAACAAATTATAGACACGCAGTTATACATCTAAATTTTACCTTGTTTAAGTAGTTAATTTGCAAAAGACAGCAAAAGATCACAACCACAGCAAAGATCCATGTCTGGTAGTAGATGAATTGATTACTTCCTGAAAACGTTAACTTCAAAGCCATACCTAGTGCTTTTACACTCATTACCTGCATTAGAATAATGCAATGAAACTCAAAGAGAGCACTAAATTAGTCAGAACATAAACAAGTTTCAAACTTAGAATATATACTAACCGTAAGAGAGCCCATAGACGAGCAAATTCCCACATATACTATCAGATGGGTTTGCCCGTGGCTTGGCACAAATCGGAAAATTAGGATACCAACCACAATCAAAACTATGGCTCCATATACAAGGAAGCCTGTGATAATGGAATATTTTCATTAGAACCCAACTGCTTCTTGCTTTGGATATTGAATTCTAGAATACTAGAAAACTCAGGCCTATATCACAGGCATAACAAGGAATTTACCTTTTTCTTGATTTTTTAATTCTAATTATTTATCACAAGATACATAATAATCAATTTTAGCTTTACTACCTAAATAATCAGCTTCAGCTTTACTTCTTAAATACCTGGCTGTGTAGCAAGATGCCACAGTTGATCAACAGAATGAATAGGTCTCTCATGTGGAGCATGTAAGACGATACTTACAGAGCCCACCACACACAAAGCACATCCAAGCACACCAAAGATATGCAGTTTCTCCTGCAGAATAAAATGTGCTAGCACTGCACTGTAGAATAATTGTCTCATCAGAAAGTTGTAAAAGGATATAGCACATGTCACAACACAAACACACCCATCCATTCTTTTCTGCCTATGTATGTATGTACACATATACACATACAGATAATAAGACACTGAAAGTGAAAGAAAAGTAAATAGAAGCTTCTCTTGAATCTGCATGCAATCAATTTTGTGGCATGGGCATTACCTGAATATAATGCTTAAAGCTCCCAAAGGAGTTACAAGAATTGCAGGAGCAAATGCATAGGCAGCAAAATTTGCTATCTCCCCAACAATCACTACAAAAAAAGAATAATACAGAATTAAAATATATAGAAAAGTAGCTATCATCAGGCAGTTGCACATCATAGTGGAGACCGCACACATGCACAAAACTTTTTTGTATGTGTACGTTTTCTGTTGGTAATATAGTTTGGCAATGGAAGGGAAGGAACGTCCAGTATTGTAATTGTATTATAAGTTCTCTTTTTGTCCATATTTCTATGAACTATCTGCGCCTTTTAGGTGACCAGTTTATTATCCTGGAATCCAGGCTCCTTTGACAGGCCATTTGCATCAATGATTGTGGCAAGTTTAGGATGCACTTAAGACTCTTGAACCTGTGTTTTAATCATTATATTGGTATCGGTTGCAGTGTTCAAGAAAGCTTTTCTACTTCAGCCGACAAATAAAGATACAGAGGATAATGACTTCTTATACAAGTAAGTCACTGAAGAAACTATAACTACACGTGTTTCAAACAGGTGAGGTACATTGAACATTAATGAAAATTAAGTCTTCTCTTCCCCCCAGTAATTTTCAAATTTAACTTTGCTTATTCTCATTTGTAATCTCCGTGCCAAGGATCTTTTAAGCATAGGCTACAAAAAAAGCAAAACAAAAGATTCTTCTGGTCATTGTTCAAGTTTCACCAAACAGAAAAGAAAATGTAAAGATAATTCGCTGGTCTTACCCAAAAAAACTAAGAATGTTAAACTTACTAGTTATCATCCCAGCCCACCACCAAGGTTCAAACAAGTAGGAATGTCCTCCAGAACCTGATCACATTGCAGTAATTAAATATAGGTTCCATTACAATATAATCAGGGTAATAAACATTCAATAATTCAATATGAATACAGCATAATTTCCCCCTTCCATTGCAAAACTAAAATTTCAGGTATACTGCAATCAAATTATCTAATAATAGGATAAGTGAAATCAAACCTGCTCTTGTCCCAGAATTCCCAGCTTTTTTAAGGCCTTTCTTCTTAATAATAAAACTAGACCCAATAAAAATGCTTGAGGATAAAGCCAAAACAAACCCATGAACATTATCTAGTGATATCACCATTGGACAAATAAAGCACAAATCAGAGAGATCCAAAGTTTGCAGGGCCAAGATTTCCAGCCACAATCCCTACATTAAGCCATCCACTCAAATTAAAAAATAAAAAATCTAAATACACATACATACATGCATAGATTCATAAAACAAATACAAATGTGCGCATGTCCCTAGCTAGCATGCATCCATTAACATGTAACCATGATCAATCTTCAGGTATCTAGAGTTGAAACTAAAGTCTTACAAACATTTGAACAGGGGTTCATATGAATAAGAGTTGTCGTTAAAGATTCAAAAACATTGCCGAAGGACCTGATGTAAAAATTATTCATGCTGCATGCATACCTAATCTTCATGTAACATAACAAAGAATTATACCTTTCTTGGCACGCTGCAAAGGGGAAACGGGACTAAAAACCCATGTCTTACGTATTTGTTTTAAAATTTTCTTAATGGATTTTGAGATGTTTTGATGGGATGGGTTTTGGGTTTGTGACTAAAAATGAGAAGAAAATGTTTCTCTCAGCAAATAATAATGAGACAGAAAGAAGGAAGGAAATGAATATGGTTGTTTTGCAAGAGTTGGGAAATCTGAAATGAGAACCGAAAGAAGACCGTTACATTTGCCGTCTCGATCAGCCACAATTTACGTTATCTCTCCGCATCCGCATCCCGCGCGCACTCTACAATGAAATGGCTGAAATGGCGTTATCTTTTCCTTATTCCATATTTGCCCTCATTTGTCTTTTATATATTTCTAAATTAACCATAATTTTAGCTTGCATGGGAAATATTTGTAGGGAGTAATATGTCATACTAATATAAATCATCCTCATTTCTCTTATGTTAATAATTACAAAAGAAAAGTAATTTCCTTTATTGTGAAAAACATGTGAGAATGTTCTAATATGGTAAGTATGAATGATAACTATAAAGTGTTTAGTTGTCAAAGATCAAGATCTTGCTAAGAAATGCATGCCAATTATCATTTTTATTTACAATATTAGACATGTGATTGCTTGTTATTGTTATTATTATTATTATTATTATGGATATTGATTTAATTTAAAACACGCATTAGAAATATTGCAATTTAAATATTCAATTAAATAAAAACATATTCATGCAATAGTTTAAATTATTGACTTTATAAATGAATTAATATAATAAAATTATTTAAATAATTAATTATGTTATAAAAAAAAACCCACATCAAACTCTTTTATTAACTAAAGAGAGAAAGAAAATGTCCATGCATTTAGTATTAGTGTTAGCAAGTGAAAAAAAAATTATGTCAACGAGTAACTCATAATATTTCACTTGAGAAACATTCTTTGAGAAGACAAGATATTGATTCATCTCTTTCTAATTTATGTCAACGAGTAACTCGAACAAAAAATTTCACAGGCCTGTCTGCAAATGAAAATCTCTTGTTTTTCAACTTTGGGAAAGTTTTCAATCAAGCACTCGTAAATCTATTGCACAATTATTGCCTACAAAATTGATACTACAATCATGATAATATTACGGCTATTGTAAATGAAAACATTATTATTATTATTATTATTATTATATATATCTATGCTTCAATAGCTGTCAAACTAGTTGCCAGCATCATGTTTCTAAATCTTCTGGGTTCATTTCCTCCTTGCCCATATTTGATGCAACTGGTGATCAGAGCTAAGCTTGGTATCTTAGAACGATAAAGAGAAATGCTCAGTGTAATACGTAATCGACCTCATGTATGATTTAGATAATACCGCGTGGAGAATCAGTGCAGAGGCAAGACGACATTACAGATGCCGGCCCACAGATTACAGTAGATTCAGTTCATCTTAACGCAACCATCTTCCCATTTTCATTGTCATTATCTTCCTCTTCTTGTGGGCACTATGCTTGGCTGCAATCCTTAACTTCCTCTTGGCATTTCGCATTGGGTTGACAACAGCCATGAGTTTCTCCTCTTGTTTCCTCTTGTCCCTCTTTGCCTTTAGATTCTTTCTGATCTCATTGTAGACCTGTACAAAATTTTGGTTGCCCACTGAATTCCGTATGCTATCACATACTTCTTGTGCTAATTGCTTCAAATCATCTGCAAAGCACAATAATAGCAATTTGTCAGATTCTTCCAGCAAGTAGAAAAGGAACTTCAGGTGAATGTGCGGCAGTGCAAATTCTATTTAGTGCTATCTTTGAGAAGTAAAATTAACGTTTAGTGTGTTTCATGAAAAGTAAATAGCAACATTTGACTGAAGAGAGAATCATAAAATGTCACTTTTATATCATAAGTAGGATTAAACTTCACATGAAAGGACAAGACTTACCAGTGATAATCTTCCCAGAAAATCCTTCACAAACTTTATACAACGGCGGCAACATCTGGAATACATAACGTTGGCAGTAGTCCTGACTGATTTCTGATGAAATGAGTTTGAAAGTGTTGAAGATGATTTTCATCTATGTACAACGTTTGAAATACCATTGGCAGTTAGTAGAAATCAAGACAATTAGAAGAGAATTAAAAAACAAAAATCGAACTATAAACTTTTATTTTGGAACAGGCTGCAAGTTTCTCTGCCATCCTCAACATGATTAAGAATACAAATGCAACAGCTACTAGCAGACCAACCTGAATAGCCTCCTTTTGAAGAGCAATCTTTCCCATTCTTTTGAGCAAATTAGAGACGAGCAAATATTGAAAATCATGAGAGGGTTCATGATCATTGTGGTCATATGCACCAGAGACAAGAGATAGAAACAGTCCCCTTCCTTTTCTTGAGTCAAGCAACTGAAAAGCTTTAAGAAATAGACCTTGCTCATGCTGTCCAAGGGTCAAACAGAAGTTTTGAGGATCAGCACACTCGACCTGTACCTTCAAAGTATGCATATTACAAATTGCAGACACAAGATTTTGGGTAATCCTGTTGCCGACAGCATCATCAAAAGTGTGTTGGGTATCCAACTGGCAACATAGTGAAACAGCTATCATAAATAATCTACTTTGCTTCATCTGAAAGAAAGTTCCAATTGACTTCTCCCTATTTCCCCTTTGAGCCTCCGTTGCAGCAACAAAATACAATGACATAAGGCGATTTGATCTATTTTGCAACCATGTATGGGGATGCAACAACAACTCACAGACTGCTTCCCATATATTCTGGAAATGAGGCACACAAATATGAACAATCAATAAAAGATGGGGAACAAAAAGTCAACAGCTCTTAATATCAGAAAATAAGAAAAAGCCCATACTGTGAAACCAACATAACTTGGGCCAGAATAAATTTTAAGAATGAAACAGGGAAGTTAAGCAATTTATGCATACTCATTAGAATATCAAGCAACTGAATTTCAAATGTAGCATTATTCTATAGATCTGTAGATTGATGCCTAAAGATTATTTTGTGATTTGATAATTTCTATACATCATTTGCAACAATGCTTGTAAACAAAATGCACATCTTTACACACAAAAGGCATTCTACAATCCAAACCAATATATCATGAAGACCCTTGTTGTATTTACATAAACTAATCCTTATTTCATTCCATGCTTTCAATCCACGCAACTAAAACGTTACAGGTAACCTACCACCGAGCACTATAAAATCTTAAATTTGTTCATATCTTTTCCACAAGTAGAAAATGGGTCATACCTCCAGATCTGTTTCTAATACTAATTCAGGGAACTGACAGAGGATCTTCTCCAACAAAACTAGTGAATAGTATGCCTCTTTCCAGAAAGGAACAGTGGCCTTATCGGAAAGATCCAGTTCCTTTTCAGCAATAACATTTGCAGCAGACTCCAATATGCTTCTCATTACTGGCAATACACTACTGATATGCTTCCGAAACTGTGTCTTTGTAACTTCAACCAGCAATCCCAAGACCTATACAACACATCAGAAGGTCATTAGAAGAGGAACATGCTAATACATTGGAAAGAGCTGATAAGCAAACACACATTTACCAGCATTGCTGTTACATTGTAGATGCTATACATGTTCTACCAGACCATGCATTTCAAATATCATGTTAATTAGAGAAGCTAACATGTCACAGTTACCTCACTCATTCACACTCTTTTTTCTCCTTTCTTTTACAGGAAACTGAAAGATGTATATTATTAAAAAAGGAGATTAAAAAAGTGGTCCAGACACCTACAATAAGATCTCAATGCAGAATGTCATACAAAAAGCTACAGAAAATCATCAGTAACTGTGTACAAACTTGCTTTTTAAGTTTAGGAAAACAGATGTATCTTGGAAATACTTTGAAGCCACAAAAGTCCATTATATAACCTCTACTGATAGACCCAACAACTATTTGACAGATTCTCAAATAAACAGATGAATTGACTAGTGGAGAACAAACCAAAGGCCATTTATTTCTAAGTCAAAATTCCACATTTATTAAGCGAGCTAGAGCCACTGGCTGAAAATTCAACAAATCCTACCCACTTTGAATGCCCACCAAATACCCTGATGATGTCAACTCAAAACCAACCAGCAGCTACCAAACAACTAAAGCAACTAAGATTACTCTCCTTGGGACAGAAACAACCCTCAGCACCGATCTTTGGTTTCCAAAACATATACTTCCTCTTTTTGAGAAATATTCTCATTGAAGAAAGAAAGCATGAACAACAGTGGACTGGGTGTTGCCAAAGAAAAGCAAAAGAGAAAACTAGGGGAAGGGAAATAATCTTTAAAAATCCTATCCAACCATCCCTACGGACCAGGCTTCCAAACACAATACAGATATACCATCCAAATTTTAACAGAGATGTCTCTAATAAGTATTTGACAGGTGCACGAGCATGGAGCATCTAAAAGGCATAAGCTCTTCACAAGCCAAAATGGTAATAAAAATCCTCAACTGTAGGAGGATATTTAAGTTTCTAATAAATGAAGAAGATAAAGGTGCTAATATGATTGAGGAGGAAAAGCTATTAGTTAAAAGCGAACAAAGCATGCACTCTGCATACAGATATATCTCATAAAATTTTAAAACTGATATGATATTGAATTCCTATGTTTTAACTCTACAGTTCACAATTAGTAAGAAAACTTTACCTGTGCCCCAGCACTCCAGAGTTGCCGCTTTGTTCCCAAATACCAAGATAGACTATACTCTAGAATGGAATGAAGTAAATGCGGACTTATGCGTCCAATAAGAAGCTTTATAGCTACACCAATCATTGATCGGACTTTATTATCCTGGTCATTAACCAACCGGGCAACCAAATGGACAAATAATGTGTGAGATTGCTCATCCACTTTTGTCTGTGGAAATTTCTTTATAATTGCATGCAGCATTTCAAGCACAGCTTCTCTTCCACTTGAATGCTCATAACTGCAATAATAGCCAAGTCATTTTACAAAAAGCCGAAACATAAATGAAAACAAAAATTTTAATTATCAGATACATGCCTCAGATTTGCTAGCAGAGAATCCAACTGTTGTTGCAATCGTTTATCTGAAAGATGATAATCAAGTAAGAATTGTAATAAAACATGGCTGCATTTCTTGCGAATTGATTCTGCTTGACTTGTTACCATCAGCTCTGCAACTTGAATTACAACATCATATATCTCATGAACAACAAGCTTGCGGTTAATAACTGCCTTCAGAAGTGAAAGGGCCAGATCAGAAGGATTCCTTTCAAGATCAACAAACATGGGAAACTGAATTAAGCGATGCAGTTGATCTGAAGAAAGGGTAATTTTAGTGGTGCGCAGAAGCTTAGTTAACAAGCTTAGACATGACTGCATTAACAGACTGCTAGAAGTTGCTGAACTGTGGGCAATATCCAACAGAGTTGCCTTTATTTTCTCAGCCTCAGATTCGAGAGATGGCAGTGGCAAACTCACTAATGGAGTAAGACATCTAAGGGACACCGACAAAATATCTTCATACTTTGAACTCAAGCAATTGCCAAGCAGGGTCACAAATGAATCCAACATGGACAACAGTTTTTCATCATGCTTGTTCAATTTCAAATTCTTCAAGCGCTTGTGTAACAGTCCAAGAGCAAACACAGTAATGAGATGTGAACATGTTGATTTAGCAACAATGGCTCGACCAGTAGAAATCATTTTTCCTTTCACATCATTCTTATGATTATTTGCTTCTTTGCTGGATGACTTTGCATGCAGATCATTTTCTTCCTTAATTCTGTCTTCAACAAGGCCATATACAAAAACAAATAGATCAGTCAGATCCACTGATGGGTTGCATTCAATGCCGGCAGCAATGTGATTTAGCATGCTTTCCAACTTTAACTTCATTTTTGGTGTTGGATGATTCTGCAAATGAGCTGTTACAACAGAAAGAAGTTTTGGTGCATGACTTCGGAATGTTATGTTTTTGGCAATCAATTCTAGAGTCTCAAATGATTTTTGCTTCCTAGTTTCAATCATCTTGGAAGCAATCTTTTGTACCTCTTTCTCTTCGGCAACATCTCCGAGAATATCATTCTCCACTACAGATAGGAGCTCTCCCAAACAATAATCCAATTTCCCGCTGATGGAACCTGAAAGAGATTTGGATAAAGTAAAATTGAGAGTGTATCCCAACACATGCTGTTCATAACCCCGCTTTAAGGTAGCTCGCAGAACCCCTATCATATATTGCAAGTATTCCAGCCCAAGCTCCTTCAAACAATCAGCCAAAGCTAACCTAGCACCATTGCGGATAGCATCTGAACGACTCTTCAAGAAGTTCGAAATGCGATGAATGATACTTGGAAGTTGTGAGTCCATTATGTCTCCTGGAAGCAACTTTAGTATTTTTAACACAGCTCTACTGATGTCAACATTGGCCCTGTCAGAGTCAGCATTCAGTAATTTTTGTAACTTTGGGAGCATAGTTTCATGAAGGAATGTTTTAATCTCAGTCACCATCATAGAACTATGACTTTTGTGCAATATAGTACCATCGGTATCAGCAGTTATTGCATAAGCCAATGGGTCATTGGCTTCTTGACTGGAACAAAGTTGAGAAAAATGGAACTGGTCCAAAATAGAGCACAATAGTCGCAGCAAAATCTTTTGCTTTTGTGGAATCTTTTCCATCTCCTGAAAACATCTCATTAACAAAGCAGAGTATGACTTCCATTCCACATGAGCAGAAATTGAAGCAAGGGCTTCGGAGCATGCACTTCTAACATTTTCATCTTGTACATCAAATAACATAGCAAAAAATAGCGGGACCAACACTTTATTCAGGAGTCCCTGGAAGTTAAAGAGCAGTATAGAAGGTTTCAGTGATTTGGGAACAATCTTGGCAATTGAATGTCTAAGCGAATAAAATAATTACCTGTGACATATTGTTTGTCCTGATAACCTTCCTAAAACGCATTAGTGCCCGTGCTCTCCTATGTTTCTGGAAGAACAAAAAGGAATATCAGACTGAGAAAGAAAAAACAGGACAAAACAACTGCATTTTTAAAAAAGAGAAAAGGAAAAAAGAAATGCGAGAACAAGAATGCAAAACAGTTGATAAGTGGCTCCAGCTAGTCAACAATATAAGTCAACTTCAGTATAACCAAGAACATGGAAATAAACACACTATTCCTCTTATTGAATAAAAGAAATGTACAGCATCTGTCTCTAATTTGACAGAAAAGTTTTGCTCAGATGATAAGAATTGTTAATTACAAACTATTTCTGAAAAAAAAATGAAGAAGACCAGCTGGGACACATCATGTACATACTTTAAAGTCAATTATCAACATTGTATCTAATATCTACATGGAAGTATACAACCATAGAAAGAAAGTATAAAGAAATAACCTGTAAGTGAAGAATATTTTTGAAAAAATCTACTTCAGAATCTTCTGAGCATAGATCTTTCAGTGAATTAAGATTTGACAATTGTGGAAGCTTCAACACCATTTCTCTCAGTAAATCAATCCATTCCTGTAATCATAACCATCCAGCCAGAAGACAATGTCAATCTATGTTGGGTGATAACAAAATTCTATTCAGAGGATAGTTCAGCTATTTGCATGCATCTGGTGAGATCAGACAATCATAGATTATTACCACACAATTAAAAGAATTTCAATACCCTTTTTACTTTACTTCCTCCAGTTGCAGCCTCCCCCATATGCTTCAGAATAAACTTGTTCATTATTTGTTGAATGGATGCTCTTGTCCACAATCCTTCATCAACTGTTTGTATTGCTTCATGTGCATTACACTTTTCCCCATTGAGAATTACGGAAGAAAATTCAACAAACGAGAGAAGTGAATTATAAGCACTATGCCTCAAGATCAATTCTTCTGATGACATATCGTACACACATTGTGACAAAATGATTAATGCATGATTCACTCCTGTGGTATAGAATAAATCAATACTAATCTTTTCATATGCCGCAACTACAGAATCATAATCAAGACCACCCATTTCCAGAGCAGAGGTTGCATTCAGCTCACGGACAAGTTTTGCCTGTAGTGGGAAGAATAATTATGAAATTTGTGAGTTACAAATTTCATGAGATGAGAACGTTTCTCCAGTGAAAATAGTTAAGACATATATATAAGAAAGAGCAAGTATTACCACAGAGAGCACAGAAGGGTCAGCTTTTGCAAGAGCATCAAGAAGATCACAGATAGGTGACCGCACATCCAATTCAACAGAAACAAGAAGTGGATAAAGTGCATTAAGAACTTTTATAGTACTCCCTGTCCCTACCACTGGTATGATATCTCGAATAACTTGCACAGCTTTAACAGAGACATCTGCAAGAACAATGTTAGACTGTCAGAGAGACCACAAAAAGGTTACAGTGTCTCGGAAATTTATGAGATATTTTTACCAGAATCTTTAATTCTCTTTGCTAAGAAGGGTAGCAAGATATCCACAAATTTCCCTGCTGTCAATGGATCTTCAATATAACGAGATAATAATTTCAATATTCTAAGTGCTGTCTCCCCAGAAGATTTGACGACTTTCCTGGTACAAAAGAATGTAACCCATATGGATGAACAATCGAATAACAGTCAGTTTCCTCCATAAGAATTGTAAATACAAAAGCATTCAACAATATTTCTGACTTTAAAAGTTATAACAAAGATCTCATAATGGCAATACATATATAAGCACAAATGAATATACATTTTATCATGCATATAGAAACCAAGCATAAGATTTTTGGGATAAGATGTCACTCACCAGTGAGAAACACTTCAAGAGAACTCCATACAATGAAATAAAATTCTAAGCGAAGTAGAGCAAACAAGTATGTTGAGAGAGAGACAAATGAGCACTCACATGGTGGAATCTTTACTTTTTACGAGATGAAATTTGGCAGATACAGGAAGAGTTTTACATTAATATAGCTAATTTTATTGCTTTTCAATGACAATATCAAAAGGCTTCTCAATAAGTTTCCTACGATGCTTTCTTAACATAAGGAAAAAGTTATTTTGGGCATTTGACAATTCAACTGAGTACTTGCCGCCTGAGATTCAGGGATCACTTCAGTTAGATTACAAAACATGCAAATGCAACCAAACACTCAAACAGTTGTATCATAACTTTAAGAGAAGAAGGCAACATTTATATGATTTGACAGCCTCATAAACCAACACGGGGTTCCTACATTTTCCAGAAGGCTTAGATGAGTCTGGACAACCTACTTTACTAAACAAGCAAAATAATTGTGGCAGTGGAAAAATATTTGACAACCTACTCTAGCGAATTTCAAAATTTTAATTGTCAGACATATTTCATATACATGGAAAAATCTAACAAGCAAAATAATTAATCTAGCATCATCAGTTGTACCTCTTGGCTGCACTCTGAAAGTGATAGTGCAAGCTACAGATAAGTGTCTCAAGATTCGGAAGTAGAACTTTTTTGATGGCACTGTTTTCATCATCCAACTCATTATCAAGATTCAGGAGGTTCTCAATAAACTTCAGAACGCTGGATACAATTGCTTCAGTGGCAGTTCTGACAGTTAAAATTGAAAAGATATCAGGTACCAGATTCTTTTCCCTATATAATAATGATACAAGTCTGTCACATCTGCTCATGGCCAGAAAGCAAGAGAACAGTGAACTTGGTTTCTCACTGCTAGAACCCTCCAGCTTGAAAGCATCAATTAAGGATTTCACCGACTTAAAGAACAGGTCCCAGAAATCACAATCATAATCATGATCCTCATACTTGTTAAGAACAGTGGAAACAATTCTCAGACATAAAGATCTTAAATCCTTGAACTGCTTCATGCCAGTCTGCACACCAATAAATATTTCATTTAAGATCTCATTCTTCAATGCAATTCAGTTCTGATAATGAAAAGGCACTGAACTTCACTAAAAATATAGAACTTGCTTCTTACAGTATCATGAAGTTACTTACAAGCCACATCAGCTTGGCCTCCAAAAAAAGAAAAAAAAACATATTTCTTTTTTTAAAAGCATGCATACAAGAGAAAAAATATACATATAAAAGGCCAACTTAGAGTTCTAGTAACGGCAACCAAGGTTTTAGATGTCAACAGTAAAAGAAAATTAGGAGAAAAAAGGCAGAAAATCTCATAAGAACCCTCACCAAAAAGATGAAAACAAATAAGAAACATTCTTGATGGCCAGACTTACTGAAATCAACAGCATAATATAATGTTGTAATTATTTTAGGCAATTATTCAGCTATCCCTCAAATCTAAATACCGAAATGGGCTCAGTTAAAGATCACCTTTAACAAGAAAGTTTCCAACAATAAATGACATTCTACAATCTTTAAGCACTTCAACAACATTACCAGGACATGATTTCCAGCTGGATTGTCTTTCTCACGTGAAGTTAGGTCAGTACTTGAATGATTTTCCACTGGAGAAGATCCACTATTCTTGGCAAAATCAAGACTTGAAGAGCAACTCCCCAACACACGAACAACACATCCAATCAATAGATTAAGAAAAGGCCCAACATGCAATTCATCAAAAACACCAAGAACATCTTCAATCACATGAAGGAAGCCATGACTCTTCTTCCAAGATAGAGCTGCTATGTTTTCTATTGTAAAATACTTCAAGAAACTCGTTTGTTGGATTTGCTCCATAGTGCAGTAGGGCTTGTTCCAGAAAACATCATCATCAACTCCCTTGGGAATAATGTGTAAGGACTTTATTAACAATGCATAGAAGACAGGTAGCTCATCAACATCCAGTTGAGCAATGAAACCAAGGACTGCCTTTCGGTGATATATACTTGCATGCTGTCAAGGAAATGATAAACATGAGTAGTTTAGTATGCAACGATAAATTTATTGTTCTGATGGAAGGAAAAATATCATTCAATAAATGTTCAAAAACCAGAATGTGACATAATACAAGTAGTACAACTAAGAGTATATTCAATTTAAGCTTACTTTTCGAGAGGCAAGAGTCTTCAATTTTCTGACTTTTGGCATCAAGAGACGAATAACTAAAGGTACAAGACTAGCTCTGTGACCTTCTTCAATAAAATGTGATTCTCTAGACAAACTCCACCTTGTTAGTTCTTCTCTTAAAGTTTTAGAATTGATCAAGTTCTTTAGATGCTGATCATAAGGGATCAAGAAATCATCTTTCCACATTAAAAGACAATCAAGAACTTTCATCTGTATTTCGGCATCATTTTCATCCAGAAGCCTAATAAAGACAAACAAACATGATGATTGAGTAATACGATAACAATTACTAAATAATATGAATAATTAAAAGCATCGCCTGACTTTGCACTAACCTATTTTGCAGAACATCCTTTAAAAACTGACTTTTATAAAAGGACTTAGGGTTCGGCATCAATTTCAACAAGTTCAACCATTCTTTAAGGACACCCTTCCAATCTTTGCCTTTGCAAATATGTGACTTGAATGATCCCACGCTGCAATGCAAAAACTCTTGATAAGTTTGAGTTTTACAAGTCACATTATAAGAAAAAGCAAACATCCATCAGAGGCGCAACATATATAAAACAATTACCTTAAAAGATTGTTGCTATTGTAGCCCATAAAGTCCAAGAACAGTGGTATTATTTGTCGAGACCGAGACTCAACAACAGAAGGAACTTTTTGTAAAGACTGGAGCAACAAGGATAATACAGTTGCATGTGGAGTGCTCTCAGATGCAGGAGAAACAAACAAATTAAAATGTTCGACCAGATCTGAGCATTGAAACCAATAGCAAATATAAAACATTCAGTGGAACAATTGACACTTAATAAGAAGCATTGTAAACTAGATTCACCATCTACTTAATTTCATGTTATATCTAACATATCAACATGTTTCTCTCCTCCTTCATCAGGAAAGAAGAAAAAAATTATTAAAATAACTTTATAGAAACAAAAGAGTAAGAATTCTAATATTAATAACACAATAATAGCAAAATTCAAGTCAATGTACCATCACACTTGTTAGACGACTTAGAACTCAGCCTGTCATATTGTTCTTGAGATATCTGAAACATGGATTGACAATGTTGAAAATATTGAACGAATTTATCCCAAACGAGTCCAACATGCTTGCTAATGAGTACTGCAAGGCAGTCAGATGCTGGATTCCAGAGATAGCTAAAACGATTATGGAGGATACCAATTATCCCATTCAAAACAAGGGGCATATACAATTCAGATACCCTTCCAGCAGCTAGGCTCATCTGTATGCTAGAGATCAGAAGGATAATTTTCCTGCTTGTGTCTATTGAAAGAGGAGTTGTCTCAATGGAGAGGAGCAGCTGAATAACCTGACATTTTGAGGAAAATCAGCCAACAATATTCCAAATAGAAATTCGTTTAAATGGCAAGCACAACGAGAATCAAATATACACACATTACAGCCATGAATATCCATGGGGCTGGGAGAAACACCGGTCTCAGTTTTCATTTTCTTCTCTGGTGGCTGAGCCATTGTAGAGATGTCATATTCTAAGGGTTCATAATGGCACAAAATTCTAAGAGTTGAAACACGAGTTGCCCTGTCTGCAAGACACAAATTATCTGCATATGTGCCAACTGCATCCACAGCCTTATTTGCTTCAAGTTCTGGGTGTGATTTACTGTGGCTGTTGCCTGCTTCCAATGTAGTTCTATCATTTGCAAAATAATCTCCAGCATCAATACACAACTAACAAGGTTAAATACCAACGCCATGAATAGAGGTTAAGAAACATAAATTATTGACACAAAGATCAACCTACCCATGCACATAATCCAAATAATCAGCAACAGCACACAATACTTGTGGGGATGATCTGCAAGTTTTAGCAAGATGAAGAACCTTGCCCGTTTCTTCAAGTCCAGAATTTTTAGCACGATGCCACACATAATAGGAAGTTAGAGAAGCACCAAGTAGGCTTTGCCAAATGTGCTTAGAAACACCTGCAACAAGTTCTAAAAGAACATCGGTGATTAAAAAAGAGCACGTAAAGAAGACAACATCCAGATTGAAAAATCACCATTTCAGAGCACTTTCAAAGAACAGACAAACTCAATAAGATGGCTTTAACCATTTAGATATATTCAAACACATTAAGCTTTACAACAAATGTCGTGAACCAAGCAAACACATGCCCACAGCAAAATAAATCGACAAAAATTACAATGCACAACCACCAAGACCAAATAAAGAGCTCATTCTAGCATTTGGATCAAAGAATGAATGTTGTGAAGTGAGGTAATATAAAGCCATGCCATATTTTACATTCTTCTCATACAAAAATCTAATAACAGACAACTTGGGTTCAACTCATGAACAGATTGTCTAACTCAATTTTTTTTTAATAAGATAAGATGTCTTACCAACTTCATGCATTAGAACTAGATGAAGTGCATCAATCAAATCCATCAGCAAAAAAGATTCAGCTTGCACATCCATCATATGAGGATAGCATCTGATAACTCCCCATAACAGAGCCAACTTAGACTCATCAATTTGAGTAGATGATGAACTCCCATGAGCAATATCCTTTATCACCACGATCCAAGAACAGATAGCCTCCTGCAAGAAACTATGAATCCTTGAAACTACTCCTCCAGATGTTCCATCTAAGAAGTCACTATATTGAGGTTTCATTTGCAGACTCTCAAAAAAGGACAACAATAGACATATAACTTCTTCCGGTGAATTTTCTATCAGATCATTCATCACACTGCAAATACAATAAGATAAGTTAAAAAGCTTGTATCAAAAAACAAAGTACAGAAACCCAAAACACATGATGTATCAATATTACCTTAAAATATTTACTCTGAATGTATATAATACAAAAGGGTCCCTCGGTAGTAGCCTTCTAATAAATGTCAACAAACTGAAACCATGCCCAAGTAAGTCCAATGAGAAACTTTACTGAGAAGCTAAAAAGAAATGACAAAAAAATCAAGACTTTCCAATTAAGGAATTACCTTGAGTTCCTGGACTCAAATGCAGGAGCCCATTGCGAGGAACAGTAAGAGATTGTGGACATATCATTAGCTCTATGGAGCCCATCGAGAATGCATAGCATTAGTTGTAGAACCTTATCAATGACTTCAGACAAATGAGTAACTTCCGCAACACTGTCGGAAGGCATGATAAACCAACATGCAAGTACATCCACAAGTTCAAGCATCAGTCGGTAATCTGTTTGCATTAAAGAGTCCACAGTGAATATATGCATACAAGCGTTATCCTCATAATAACAATGAACAATGAAAGAAAAAAAGAAACAATGTATCAATTTGGTTTTTATCTCACCAGGAACTCCTTGACCATTATGGATCTCAATAGTAACAATAAGCAGTGACAATAGGCAACTAAGATGCAAAGAGCACCCGTTGGATACACAGTCAATTATTTCTTGATATAAGCACTCCCACATCAAAGTTAACTCCTTGGGTCCCAGGTTATCACATATTCTCTGAAAAGCTGCAATCACAACTTCCACAACAGAGTCTGAACCTGTCAGAAAAAGAATGACAATGACACACTTAGGGTCACAGTTATCACACTTCCAAAACCATCTCCTTGGAGGAAGATCAGCCATCAACCTAAAGACTGAAAATTTACAAGAACTCCTAAATTAGCATTGCTTGTCCTACATTAGCCATTCAATTACATTTATACTGAAAATTCTCAATTATAAAAGTGTCCATGCAAAATTTCCAATTTTTTGTAGCACGAGAGTCTAAGCCAATATAAATTATTAATCCATTCTTCAGAAGCAAATCTTTTGCAAATGCAAAAAATAGTCTGGTATCATATCAGAATGTTATCAATAAAAACAAAAACGAAATTTCTGTGGTAGAAGTGATTCACTAATATCCTTCGAGAATGAAATCACAGAATTTGTTTAGGCATTTATGAATCTGAGTGCAACAGTCCCATGTTCATGTGCCAAAGAATCTTATTATAAAATGATTGTCAAATAGTTAATACAAAGCCTTGTCTGAGGGAAGACCTTGCCTTGATTTAACTTATCACCGATCAAAAATAGTGACTTGCTCATCAGTAACTTTAGAACTTGTTCTGCTCTTGAATGGAGCCCAGAAGAGACTCCCCTCATAACGTAGCAAACCAAAGCACTCACTCCAGATTTTCTCACATTTGATGGTTTCTTTACAACTTCCAACATGATCTTTCTAATACCTGTTTTCATAGGAAACACAAGAATATTATTGGAAAGGGAAGAAGATACACAAGTTAACTGGAGGTCCACATGCCACCACAATAGTCCCATAAAAAGTACCTACTTCATATACAAGTTGAAATCAACAGACCTATAACCAAAACAGTATACCCTCCCAAAATTTACCCAAAGAAAGAAAGAAAAGAGCCTCAAAAAGAAAATTAGCTCAAGAACCCATTGAGATTGACAAAGAGAGAAGTGCCTTTAAAATCCTTTGATAGTGAGGCCCAAAGAAAACAATGTGCATTATCCTTTGAGATATTTCCAAGAGCTGTTATAATTCAGTTATGAACACTGTACATTATTCACATAAACACAAAGTCAATTTAAACAAGGCATCGCCTTAACAAAGTCAGTTTCAGTACGCACCACCTTAAAGCCCTACACCACCACTATATCAATAAAACTTCTACATTTGCTAGAACCAGAAACCTAGAAAAGCCAAAACACAAGCAAAAACCAAATAATAGTGCAAAGTACATCTCCAACTTCATTATCAAGCCATTATAGGTGCATCTAAGAAGCCCTTTATAAATATCACCCGGGGCCAAGAACCTGTCCCAAGTTTAACAATCACTTATTTTTGCAATTAGAGCCAGTAGATAGACATCACTGGGGGAGGCTTAATTTACTTTGTTTGAGATGTCTAAAATAGGTTTACCATATATTGTTATTAACATGGTTTAATAATATTTAAGGAGGCTACCTTTAGTTACAGATACTCTAATTTCCTTCCTTTTTATCTATCTTTTTCTATTCTAAACCCTAAAAATTGAGATATCAAAATTTCTCAACTCCTTCAGCAAGTAATACAGTGTTAACCCATCCAATCTAAGCTTTTTTTTTCCTTTTTTACAAAATAAATTCTAAAAATCCTGCTCCTCACAGATTAAAGAAAAAAACTAGTGATATATTTTGGAAATCACAAACCAGCACAACCTTGATATAGTTAATGTATAAAAGACAGCTCCCAATGGCAAAAACAATAATCAAAAAGAACTTTATTCGTAAATCTCAGGCCTCAAGAGATCACTTGAAACATTAATATTTTTGACCAAACATGCTGAAGTTTATTAGCCAGCTTACATATGGACCAAAATGAAAATTTTGGAACTCAAATTGCACAATGATAAGCTACCAATCATCAGTAAATAGCATGCAGAATTTATGTATTCATTTATTTCTTTTAGATGTGTGGCATCAATGAAGGCATGCTTCATATGTCAATAAAAGATTATCCTTCCTTTTTCCATCACTTTTTTCAGTCATAAATATATATAATTAAAGAGAGGTTAGTGGGTGAAAGCAGTACAGCATATTGATACCTGCTTCAAGCTGCCCAATAGGTGCATTCCTCAGCAAAAATGATGTAGCCTCTGCCATAAATTCTTGGACATAGTCCTTTGGGTAATATCTTAATTTTACAGTAACCCTTCAAAAAGAAAGAATGCAGAAAAATTATAAATCAAAACTACAGAATAAAAAAAAATAGCACATTATTCAATAGCAAATTGCTTTTCTCATATTTCTTTCTTTTTCCTTTTTTAGTACCTTTGATCTGTAGATTAGTGTAACAAATGACCACCAGAAAACATGAAACTTATTTCATCCCTTTTTCTCTTTCATAAATTTTCAAAGTAACCTATAATCCACTCAACTACTACTGTAGTATAAAGATGCATATTTCATATAACCCAACCTCCTGAAATAATTTCTAGTTTACTCTGAGACAGTTTCCTTCAACTCTACCCCTGAGCTTCATATGTAGCCTCCACTTAGTACTCACACACAACACATTTAATAAAATAAAAATGACTATAATAAAATGTGCAAACTCTTAAGACCTTGAAACTATCACATGGTTTTTGTAGTTAAGACTATTTGTCGGGTGTATGCTGAAAAGGGTACAAGCAGGGCAGATAACAGAACACAGGAGATTGACAGACCAGAATATCCTTTAGAAAGGGAAGGGCAAAATGCTTATTAATATACATGGATGTCAAAAATATGTAAAAAGAAGATATTCCATTTTACCTGAAAGTTTAAACCACAAATATCCAAATATGAGAGACTTAGATTATCAAGGACAAAAGAAAGAAAAATAAGCAGCTCACAACATAATTTGAAAATTGTTTCCAGGGAAGAGATAGGTCTATTTAACATAACAATTAAAGACTCCAATTCAACTCTAAAGGACTTAATCAACTACCGCAGACAATTTCCTATGAGAAGAAGTCTTAGTTTAAGAGAGAAGCCCACAGTCTCCGCCCTAGGCTCACATAAGAGTACATCTCTAATCATTCCACTATTAACCAATCTATACCACAAAACTTGATTCTTTTAAAAGGAAGGTGGCGTGGAAAACTCCGCATCAGATATTTGGAATTCCAATATTCTTCTTCATTTATTATAAAACACAAATGAAACCTTTTCTCTCCTCCACAAAAGTCTACAGGTACCACATTCTTCCACTGCATATTGAAATACCAGCCAGTACATTTGTACTTACTTGAGCACACCTATAATGTCTCGAATGAGATATTTTTGCAAATACATCATAATAAATGACCAAGAAGTAAAAATCTGCAAACAGAAGACCGCAAATTTATGTTAAAACTATGAAGGAAGATGTGCTCAAATAGGAAAATCGAAAATTGATATAACTGCTGAAAGGCTTCGCAAAGACAATAGCTTCACCTGCTCAACAATATCTGACTCCCTATCAGCACCACTTTCCAGTAGAGAAACTAGAGAATCAGCAACCATCGGTAAAAAACTGTTCAAAACAACAGTGATAAAGTCAGAGAAACAGAAAGAGTGAAGGGGAAAAAAATAAAAATAAGGAATCAAAAGGAAGAGTGCAAAGCAAAAATATATTTGGTGACTAGTTATCTCAAATGGTCGAGGTCTCTATTCCATAAATAAGTCTTGGTTCTCTTTAAATTCAATGCCTGGCTTGTTATCATTTTGTTTCCCTCTCCCCCTCTTTTACTTTGTCTAATCACATAGTACATGTAGCAGAGAGGACCTATGTGATTCTAACAACTTATCCAATCCAGAAAGGAATTTTATGTAGATGATTATACTGACCATAACAGAAGCACAGCTAGGAAAAATAATAATAAAAGAAACCTAGTAAACTATAAAAACATCCTTTCTTAAGAAACCTCAACCTAAAACAAATGGTATCTATTATACATAATAAACAAACGAGGATATAAACTTTAAAGATTACCAACTCCAATTTCCTCAATGAAAGTTCCTTGAGCATATTGACAAGGATTTTTAACTACCAAGGATGGCAGTATTTCATCCAACACAAACAATAGATTAAAAAGCTACGTATATTCCCAAACCCAGATATAGTCAAATTTAAGCATATCACCAGTCTAATGTCCATTTTGTCATAAACATTAGTGAAATACTCGTATTATCTTAACATCAAATCTACATTTTAGGTAGCTCAATCCAGCCTCAATTAAACAAGATGCTTGAATCTGACTTCATAAGGGTTTCAACGTGATATCTTTCACCATTTATATGCATGTCTTGATCAGAATCCATGGGCAAGGAGATGTCAAAACTAAAACTTATGAATTGTAAAGCAATTGCTTTGATATCCTCATGATCTTGCCATTAGGACTTTACTCTTTTAAGTACAGCATATTACCATAGAAATTAGATTTAGTTCTCAAAATATCAACTCAAACAGATATTTTGTGTATTACCAGAAGCCATTGTCAAAATGTGATAATGGAAGTTTATAGGGAGATAAAGCATGTAATTTTAAGAAAAATGAAATTCACAAATCATCCATAGGAAGAAGCGGATAAAAGATAATGGCACAGTTGGGTATAGCAGATGAAATAAAATACTCATAAACAAGAAGTTGAATTCAATCTGAGGCAGGAAGAAAACTGACGGGAAAAAGTCCTGTAGGAGATCTCTTGATAAAGCCGCAATCAACCTGTAGAATCAAAACTATTTTTAAATATAAAATCAAATAACCCAGCACAAATGAAATTTTCATAAATACACACCAAGAGAGAAAAAGCGAACACAAATAACAAATTCACTTATATTTATTAAAAGAAAAAAAATCAAATTAGATTTACAAAAGTTAAGACCTATTTGTCAATCATTTGGAAATGGTATTAAATTATCAGAGTAGAACCTTCTTCATCTACATCATTGTTTCTGAAGAAGCTGCCTGCTTTTGGAAGGAGGAAAAAAATTGTGACATTGTTGAGATAAGTTCTATTGGCAATATTTCCAGTTATTTGGTTTGAAAGGTATTAAGAGGATTTTTCAGTATGTCAATCATCATGGCCTACCAAAGGCAGGCAAGGTTAAAAGGTAACCTTACTAAACAAAAGTTAATATCATGCTCACCAAAGAAAGTGAAAGGGAGTGCATGCAAATGTCTCCAATTGCACAATAAATGAACCAAAATAGTTAAATACAATACAAACTCTAAAAATAGATTATTCAAATTAACAATTCTAAGAATTAGGTCAGACATACACTAGCATACCTGAGAATAGGCTCAAGTGATAGTCTTGCTTTCATTTGTAATCTCGAAATAAGTTTTGAGAATATCAATTCCTTGTGCAGTAATATTAAGGGTAGAGTCTGTACAAAAGGCATCATTTCCTCATAGAATGAGATGAAGTCCTCTGCAGTATTTAATTCCTGAATTATCAAATAAGTAGACAATACAAAAGAACAATGAGAAAAAACATAAAAAAAGGACATTAGGAAAAGAAAAAATTAGTATTTGGATGAGCTCCTGACTAATTTGGATGCATTCCATGATTACATGGAACGCATAAATAACTGCACAATATTCTTATCCCCTCTCAGTTGATTTCTCCAGAAAAGTGACCCATTGCATTAAAGAAAAAGAAATGCAATAAAAAATATAAAATTTGTCTTGCCCAGTTTTTTTGATAAAAAGAGATATATTATTATTCATAAAAAGATATATAAAATATTTTTTTTTAGATAAGATGAACAAGCTGCCCACTAACACAACTTCACCACGCTCCCCTCACTTTACAACAAAATTATATCATCCTCGAAAACAAAATCTCTGTAATAAACTATAACATGAAATTCTTAAACAAGGTCAAGTATAAACAGTTGAACACACAGATTAATCATGAACCTGTTAAGCTTTTTACTTAAAATATATTTCAAATCTGTTTAGATAACTCATTCCTTCCTTCCAAATACTTAAGCAACAATTCAAAATTATTAAATTCACCAGCTCCGATAGACAATGACTCAACAACCTTCATCAAAGAATACAGGGCAAGTACCATACTCTAAATCTCCCAAAGAATATCGACAATACATTTGCATCAAAGATTACATTTTGAACAAAAAAATAAAACATCCACTGCCATTGATCAAAAATAGGAAGCCAATCTTAAGAAAACCAAACATGCAATATAATCTGTACAATTTATGTCCTTCAACAGTTACAAAAAAAAGTGAGATTTCAAATTAATACTTTATTTTAATAATCCAGAAATCACTCAACATGTGCCGAAAACCAGGCCTACTGTTGGACCCCAAAACAATTTGTGGCATACAGTATGTCACATAGATGGCCCTACAAGGATTTGAACCTTTGATATTGAGAACTTAACATCCTAAAATATAAAGCTACCCCCATAAGTCAACTACAAATTGAACCTTTTAATTTTGAACAATCTAACATCCAAGTGGCAAAACTATATTAAGCATAATGAAGTTTCACAGTCTCAAATGCACAGCACACAATCCACTATGTGGTAAACACACATAAACTCCATTAAATTTACCGGTCAACACAAGGAGAAAGGTAAATTATTTTCATCATAAATTGACAATTAAGTCTGAAATTTGAAATTAAATTTTACATTCACAAACAAGGCATACCCTCCATTTGATGAGACAATCGAGGAAAAAAGAGGACCCCTCAGACGGCTCAGCTTTAACCTTTTCAAGGCTTCGAAACACATTGATATCAATGTCTTCTATCCGTTGAGCAAAAGTTTTAAACTATAACATATCAAAAATTTAAAAAAAAATTAATGCACTTTCTTGAATTAAGGTTTCCAGAAAATTGAATTAGAAATTTGTATTATTGTTTAAACAGGAAGAGACACAGAAAGTGAACTTACAACAAATCGGCGGCGCCCAGGGGATTTATTGAGAGATTTAACAGCCACGGCATCTGAAGATGTCGCCATTTGAGAGAAATTTCAACTGAATCCGAGGGTCGGATTTTGTTTCTGTTGAGATAATTCACAATGCAGTAAATTTATTTATTTATTTATTTTGTTTCTCGATGGTATGTTGAACAGTTAGCAGCAAACATGCAAGTTCACACAGGAAAAATTGACTAATTAAACAGTTGGTGGACATCGAAATAATGTGGTTATAGAAGTTCAAGACTACGTGCAGAGAGTTTGAAATCCAAATCGACACAAGAAATCACATCCAAGGCAAATAAAATTGGCATAGAACTACCTCTAAACTGGTTTCTAACCTTGCTGTCAAGGATTCACTAACCGAAATCAACAAAATAGAATCAAGTTCAAATTTTCGTATACGCAAAACATGCGACATACCTGTTGTGGAGCCGACGCCGTTTTCGTGGTGCAGTCGCTGCAAAAGGAAATCCGGTTGCCTCGTTATGCTTCAAAATCAGCGGGTTTTGTTCGCTGGATTTTCTGTGTTTTGACTCGGTAACTTTGCCGGAACACCCGAGCAAGTCGCAATGAATAATTTCAGTTGCACTGTACCTCAAACAACGCTGGTCTTAAACCCTGCAAGCAAAGACGGTTGTAATTTATTTATTAATTCACGGAAAGCCCAATACAAGCGCGGGTTTTTTATTAAAATGGCCCAATTGTTTTAGCCCATTAGAAGAGAAAATTCTTAAATAATCTTATTTTTAAAAAATGTTTGCTAATCTAACCCTCCAAAACTAATTCTCACCAAAACAGCTAAATCCATAATATTCCAACAATTTTGCCCTCCTAATTCAGAAAGAAACAAAATGAATTCACTTCCCCTTTTACTTAAAAACTCCAAAAGACTCTCAATTCTTCCTCCTTAAATCAAAGACAATATTAAGTAAAAAAATTAATTTTTATCTACAAATTTATTTATTAATAAGTCATTAGATCTGATATTATTTTTCTTAATTAAATAGAATAATAGTTTATTATATTGAATAATAATATTATGGTAATAACAAAATATAGTTAATAATAATTATTAATTATTAAGTGTGATATAAATTATTAATTACGTGTAATAAATATATATATATGGTTAGTTATGTTATTATTTTTTTTTAATATTAATTATGTTATTATATTAACATTTCAAAACACTATTTAACTATGAAATTCATTTAACAATAACTCTGCATGTTGTTGAAAATCTTTTCTTTCTTTTTTTTGTAACACACATCTTGAGGGTATTTGTTGACGTTGCACATCATTACCTATGTAATTATAATACCATTGAGTCTAATAGGACACGCCCACATGTCGCAATTTGGATCATAAGAAGTCCTAAGTAGGATCAACCAATAGCTGATTTAGTTTCTCCTTGTGTTGTAGTTTGATTGTGATTTGGTTTCTTTTCAAGTTGTAATTTGCTTTTGGTTTAATCTCTCCTTTAAGTTACAAGCAAATTCTGCCTTTCATGTCCATCTTTTTGGTATATAGTTTCTTGTAGCTTCTACCCCTTTAAGGAGAAGGACGATTGAACCAAGGTCTATAATTAAATTATCAAACTAAACTAACCGAATTTCAAAGTATAACATTATGATTGTTTTAATTAGAAATTAAACTTAAACTGTTAGTTTAGTTATGTGTATTATCCACACCCTTATTGTTATTTATAAGAAATAATAAAACAATATTATAATTAGAAAATATTTAAAATTAATTACTTTTTAAAATTGATTTATCATACTAGTTTATTTCATTATTTATTAATATATTTTTAGACAAAAAAAATCCTATTACCAAACCATGAACTTTGTTCTCTGTCACCTCTTACAGAACTTTGATTCTGTAATTGTGGTTTGGATCCATACTCAAATCTTAGTTTTTCCTGAAAACTTTAAAAGTTCCAAGTTTCTTAATGTTCCTTAATATGATATCCAACGCTGAAAGTTCAATCTTTTGTGAAAAGATTTGCGAAACATGATACCAAATTTTGCTCGATCATGATTCTCTCTCGATCTGATCTTTTTACTTGAACCAATACAAATTTGTGATTGGTAAAGAAGAGAATACACCCACATCAAAAATATTTCTTAAAAACTGAGGCAACATCAAGAGAGGATCTGAATTCATGTTTGGTACCTTCTCAATCGGATAAACAGTTTTATTGCATCCCACGCATTGTTTTATACGAGTCGATATAGTGTTTGATACTTAAGAACCTTACAGACTGTTGGGGAACGTTTCATATTAATGGGGCACAATTCGAGGGTATCCCAGCAGTTGTCATGTAGCGGCTCATGAGTTGGGGTGTGACAAAATTTCTTTTTAATTTCAGAGCAAATCTAACATCATTTAATTCCATAATAATCCCATTAAGCAGTTTGATTCTAATAGTTCCCATGCTTTTTACATCACATGCCATATTATTTTTCATCAATACTTAGTAATCATAATTCATAGTTTTGGGATTGGATTAAAGTACAATTTAAGTCAGCATAGACATAAACTTACTAAAACACTCAATGGTTTTTTACAAGCATCAGCCCACTATTTTTGAGCTCTAGTTTTAGCTTCAACAATTGCTCTTCTGGCAAAATTATTGTCACAAGTCTTGCTTTGTTAACTTCCTTGCCTGAATTTTTTGTTCCTGGAAGCACAATAACAGCTCCTTCATCTCCAGCACCTTGAATAGTGTAGCATGCAAGGTCGGCTTTCTGTCCATTCAATTCCAACCCATAAATATCAGCTTCTTCCCAGTTCACAAATGTCAGATTTGCTCCATAAAAGATAAAATCTGAAACTCCATTGTCCTTCTCCATTGTTTCTTCAATCAGGCTTCTCTCATCCACAACAGCTTCATCATAAAGCACTTTTGCCAACTTCTCCAAATCCGCTTCCATGACATTAAAATCTGCCTCAAAAGCACTTACTATTTGACCATTGCTCAATTTCCCCTTTTTCCAAGTTTCAGAACCCTTTTTGCAGATTGTCACTGTATTTGTTCCAAATCCATCTCTTATTTTGGCTATACATTGCCAAATAATGGCACAGATAGACTCAAAAACAGGGATTTCATGTTCATTTTTAATCTGTGACTGTAAATGGGAAATTTTAGTGGCTGTTAAATGGAATGAAAATGTTTGCATTTTACAGTTATTGGCAGTTACCCAATGGTCTCCAACCTGGTGGACCCGTTTTATGGAAATTGGGTCTTTGGGGTTGGCAAGTGATGGAGGGACTTCTGATCTGTGTATCTGGGTGGATGGCCTGCTGGGTAAAAGTGAATTTCTAACAGTGGGTTGGCCATGGGCTTGGCTTGAGGCTACAACTCGGCCCCATCTGTTGATGAAATCAGCTGCAGAAAATGCATCTCCAAGAACATGGCTCCAGCTTAGGCCCAATGACATTCCTCCACATTTGAACCATGTCACCTGCACAAATCATAAATTGTAGTCTATATCTACCCACTATAATTTTTTAATCTTCAAAATTACATATTATTGAAATACAAATTCAAATGAATAGAGAAGCCATACATCAATAAATTACAAGAAATAAACAGTGGGCAACAGCAAAATTAAGTATATGTATCATAGACAAATCCACTTCAATTTCAAATATATTTTAAATTTTTAAAACAAGAGGACCAAAACTTTAAAATTAGGAAATTAAAGGGGTCAAAGACCAATAAATAAAAGAGTATAAGGTAGGGTAATTTTCCTAGCTGTTTGCATGCAAAGCAAAAGTGGGTGCAGGCTGCGGGATGAAAGTGACAACAGCGGTGGTTGTTGTGTAATAATGGACGGAAAGTGAAATACAAGTTTGATATATGATTTTTCCCCGTCGTGCATAATTACTGTTATTCACTGCAACTTTGAAATGATGTTGTGTTCATGGCAAACCACAAAGTCTCTGTACTCCTCCGGTACTGGAACACTGTCATAGCTTGTAGTTCGGTCGACTTTTACTACATCCACATACATTAAATGATTGATGGATGGTTTATTTACATCTGTTCTTCTACTTGCTTTTGTCCACTAAAATGACGATTAATATTCAGTGTTCCAATGGAATAAACATCCAATTCTTCAGAGTTCAGTTTTGTGAAATCGATGAAGTAGTCCAGCTATTAAAGTTTTACTAAGTTAAATTAATTTTGTATATATGCTGGGGCAATTCCATAGCCATGCATGAAAAAACCCAACTGGTATTAAGAAGAAGAAAAAACCATGTATGAAACTGATTGAATTGACGGAGATATAGGAAGACATCAATAAGTGTCACATCAAAAATACATATATTTTTACCTGGAAGTAAATCGGAGGAGAAAATGATAACTCCGGACCAATAGGTTGATGATAAACAAGCAGGTTCTGAGCAGCAAAATCTTCCATTATTTCATCGACAGTTTTTTCACACTGAGCTTCAACGAATCTGATGCCGCAATCGTTGCACTTCAAGTACGGGCGGCCAGTTTCCGATCGTCGAAACCGAGCACAAGTGACATAATAATCGTTTAAGAAATAGAACATAGTTTCCTTGATGCGCACAGAGGTTAAACCTTGCACTACATGGCTTCTGAAAATGTAAACTCCCTTCAGATAGTGAAGCTTGGTGGCTAAGTCCAAGCCACTCAGCTCGTGAGCTACATCCGATCCGGTTACATAAGCCGGACCGACTGATGATAACCTGATGCTGTGAACCAAACTGTTGTCTGAGTTGGAAATCACCATGGTTGAAAATTAAAAGTGAGATTGACAGGGGTGCATGCGCACGGCAAAGAATTGCTTGTATATATAGTAGTTTTTATTTGCGGCTTAGGATTCTTTTTTTTAAATAATATAATTAATAATAATTAATTAAGATTGTATGATAATAAAATTTATAAATCAAATAAAAAATTTTAAAATATAAATAAATTATTTATTATTAATAATTATATCATATATTATTATTAATTAAAATTAAAAAAATAAAAATAAAGAAATAGTCTTCCTTTTTATTTGTAGAGTGAGAACAGGATTCATCAAGACAGGTGGGAGAATTTATGGGAAACAGATTTGTGTTTCATTTCCATTGGCTGGAGTAGTGGAACGGTTAGGGTTTTGGTTAAAGTGATTGGTGTTGTTTAAAGGAAATAAATAAATAATTAATATTATAAATTTAAATTAATTTTAAATAAAACAATCAAAATTATTTGATATATAAATAAAATTAAATGAAGAAAATTTTTTATAAATTATTTAAAATTTATTTATAATATTATATATATGTATATATATATTAAAATATAATAAACAAAGTTTGTACGGCTCGAGATAGACCTGAGTTAAGCGAGGCTTCACTATTCATAAGCTGGAGCCAATGAACCTGACCCTTGTGTCACATCTATTAAGTCTATTATTATTGTTATTATTATTATTATGATTATTGATGTGCTTTCTCGATCAGCACTTGTAAATTTTAGATTGTACGTGTAAATTAAAATTTTAATGGAAACTTTTGTCTACTTGGCGTGTATTACTGGGAGCTTTACGTTATACATGTAAACTCGTTGGAAAAAATTTATAAATTGTTGATGGTATGAAAAATACCCATGTATTAATATAATAGTAGGTCCTTGTATTATGGTTCAAATAATTAATATTATTAAAACAAATAGGAGCTTAGCATTGCTTACAAATATGTTAATCATAGAAGTTGAAAGATTAGAGGAAAGATTAATACAAATAGGACTAAATAATATATTTAAACATAGGATAGAATTACGAATAACTTTATTAAAAGAATTAGAAAATTGGTTGAATTGGATAAACGGAATGAAAAGGCCAACCACGTTATAGGTTAATATTGATTGATCTATCCAACATCATGTGTTATAATTAATATCATTAATGGACCGACATAAACCAACCAACCACCACATGATCATATTTTGTGCATTAATTCTTTTGTGACCCATCACATGACAACTAACACATAATAATAATAATAATATAGAATATTGTATTTTAAAGAATAATTTGTATTTTGTATTTCACTACACGATTAAAATTTTAATTATTAAAATTTTTTCATAGAATACAAGATTGTGTAGCCTTCAACACACTCTAATTTAGAGTATGTAAATAGTTTAATTTAACCAAATTGTACAATTTTTACCATAAAAAATCAGGATTTCTTTTATAAAAATAGTAGAATTTTACGTTTATAATCCAAGTAAATGGAACTTTATATTTGGAGCCAAATATTTCCCTTTATTACCATTCTGCTCCCGTTTCTTTTGTATTCATCAAATTTTGCCCCTTAAGTCATGAATAACCAAAATCAATCAAAGACATTAACATAAAACAACTCATTGGTGGAAGCCGCAATTTTATTCACCGTTTGATGAGCTTTTGACGACAACAAAATAGATATGATAAGTAAGCAACTCAATTAGGTTATATTGTATTAAACAAGTATATTTTGTATCCCAAATGTGATAAATTGTGTTATCATTCTAATGATTTTTGCTTATTTAATGCATCCTAAAACTTAAGAATTATTAGTATGCCGATTTATCATGTTATGACAAATTACAGCCATTGTCTCCTATTCAAACACCATTTACACTTTCACCTGACAAGTTCTCTAGTTTTGTAGATAGTCAAGTATTAATTGGAAAGCTTTATGAAAACAAAGAATAATTACCCAATGATTTAACCTTGCTTGCAATGAACAAAACTTTTAGTTTATGACTCATTAGTTTACATCTAACCATTTTGAAGCCAAATATGTCGATGAAAGGTGTAAATGACAAGTTTAGGCAATATTGGCATGGAAGAATATATATTTAAGTAAATGAGTAGATGAGGTGCACATGTGATTCTTAAATCAACTATTTGATGAACATAGCCAAGTAACTTCAAAGTTTACTGGTGAGTTCATAAAGGATAAGTTCACTAACTGTAGTTGATTGTTTACAACTAAAGACAATCAAGCTAACTTTCATAGCAAATATAAGGTGTTGGTATATATGCAAAGGCTTAGCATACTAAGAAAGTCAAGCAATATACTGCATGTGACAATCTTGCGAAAATCTATAGTTTGTTGCCAATATACTATCACATTCTACAGTCTATCAATATTGGCACTGTCACTGAGATTTAGAGGGATTTGGATAATCATTTTAAGTATGGTCCTCGGTGATTGTATCAATATGTTTGGTTTTCAATTAAATCAGTAATAGTTGTTGGCAATACTTCTTCAAAGGAAAATATTGTGGAGCACTATTTGTAACGGCCTGTAAAGACATGAATATAAAATATTTTTTTCTAGTTTTTGGGATTGGGAATAATGAAAATGATGACACATGGTAGTGATTTATTATACAAGCTACGAAGAGCCAGTAGAAAAGTACGTGACTTAGTGTTTGTTTTTGACTATCATGCAAGTATAGAGCAAACAACACACACTATTTTTTTTCTAAAGCAACAAATGGAATGCAAGTATAGAGCAACACACACACACACACACATGTGCTTTCAACATGTGTGTGTGTAGCATAGATGAACATGTGCTTTCAACATCTCAACATAAGCTCTCGTTACCACACTGTAAATGCACTTGTTGCCGCATATTCAAATCTAATCCATCCTACTAGATATCATTCTACCTAGATTGTTCTAGGTGAGATACGAAAGATCATTTTGCTTCCACTTATCCAATGTCCTGAGTCTGGTCAACATAAAGTTCATAGGTAATGTTCTCATAGTAATCACTCTATTCCTATATACAAGTTAAAATAACATTTTATTTTTATTTTGTATTATGGGTTGCATTAATTTTTTGTTTATGGACATGTATAAATATATTGATATCTCACGTTAATTGTTAACGTATATATTGATAATAGCTATTTGTTAATAAATATATTAATATTTATTCTAAATTTAATTATATATACATTGAATTTTTTTCAGAATATTCAACTTAAAAGAAAAGTAAAGTCAAATAGTGCATGAAATGTAATTATAATAAAAGAAATATAGATTATATATATATGTATATATATATATATATATATATATATATATATATATATAACAATGATGTGTATGTACATACATACTATCAGAGTTCCTGACATCATAAACTTAGGGCTATCTGTTTGCTCAACCCTTTTGCATCATAAAACCCAAAATTCATAACTCTCTGGAGGCCCAAATACACTATGTACTTACAATATACTGTTGTTTTTGTGTACAATACTTCAGGGCATGAGCCCGAGAAAAATGAACGAATGATTTAGGCTTTCTGCTGAGCTTGTTTTTAGTTCAAAATATATGATTAAATTAAGTCTATCACCCTACTCCATGTAAGCTATCAGTCATTGTTACTACACTAGCAGTCTAATAGTACTGAACTTGCAGTCTCCATTCCTCTGATCTAAGGTAAAATTTTCAAAATGCCCATATTTACAATCCATTTACGAACTTATCAGTTTTAAAATATTCTTACCAAAGTGTCTGATTTTATCTCATTTGCCCCTGCATGACCCAAGTATATTTCATTCATAAAATTCAGTCAAATCTCATTGGTTCCCTTACCTTAAAACTCTGACAATCTCCAGCAACATAAAAACTGTAAGTGTCCTGCATATGTTCTCACTGATTTGTGCATATTTAGAACAGATCTGCAGTAAATCTAGCATGAATTTGCGTTTCGAAACATGTGGCCCGTAAATCTGCATTGTGCGTGCGTAGATTTACGTTGAAAAATTGTCAAACATGTGGCCAGTGGCGGCGGTCAACGATGAGAGCCTGCAGCCGCTCAACGAGGAGCACCAGCCTCAACCGCTCGACGAGAAGCAGCGACTGGCGCTCAACGTTGAGCTCCTAGAGGTGCTTGACGGTCCCTTGTTAATAGTCTGGCTGGACCGGATTCAGTTGAATCGGGTTAGGTTCAGGTAATTCGAACCGGTTTTTTTAATTGAATTTATTAATTTATTATGTTATTTAAGAAATTATGAGATAGAGATTATTATTTTTAAATTAATTTATTTAGAGTAGTATTATTTGTAGTTTTCCTAGAAAATTAAAATATTATTAAATTTTTAATTTTATTACTGAAATAAAATTTTATTTTTTATTATATTCTATAAAAAATATTTATTTTATTTTTATTATTTTAAAATTATTTAATTTATATTTTTTTGTTAGTTTGAATAATACTTTTTTTAAAATTTTTTATTTTAAATTTTATCATCATTATATTTATTTATATTATAATAATTATGCAGATTAGGAGAGTACAACAATTCCGGGTTGACCTATAATAGTAAGGAATAGAATCCATTGGTCAGGTTTCAAAATCCAAATCAATTTTCTTTCGTTTACTCGCAATTTCTCTCGAACCAAACATTATTTCTCTTGCACATTCAAAATTTTGGACGAAAGATGAGTTAAATAACTATATTGACCAAAAGTCTGTCTTTGACTCGTTAAATACATAATAAATATTATAATTATAAAAGTAAAAGAATAACAAACACGTAAGTCGGGGCAGCATCAATTATTAATGAGAAGCAACATGACAAGAAAGGCCAAGCAATCAACCATTGAATGGAAACTTTAAACCTCAATCAATCCAAATTCTCGTTACGTCTACTTTTTAGATGGCATTTTGATTACGTTATCTTGTAATTAATTAACTAATTAAGCAGACAGTTAGTTGTCAAGGGTTAGAGTTCCAAACAATTGCATACATCCCTTTCCCACTTTCGTTCATGAGAAAAAGTCTTCTTCAAAAGCTGAAATATGTAAAAAGATCTCACCCCACTTGCATTCCAAACTGCTCTATTTATTAATTACGGCCAAACAACAAATAAACAGAAACATCAAAGGATGTTACGATCATTTTCGTGGGTTAAGGACCTTTTGGATATAAATATAAAACAGTTGTTCTTATTCGTAAAACAATAAAACAGAGGGACACAGAAAGAAAGTAATTACAATAACGACGAAGGCACAGGGGAATCTGGATGTCATGGTTGGTTTTGAATAGAAAGTTTTCCAGTATGAATCCAACGGCTGAGATCGGCAAACATTCTAGCAGATCCCACCACATTATTACACTTGATGTCACAGATCTAATACAATTTCTCCTTCTCCCTCCTCTTTCGTATTTTCATTTTTAAATCTCCTTCTTCTTCTTCTTCTATGTCAAATCTATATGTATGTATGCTACATCATCAACAGCTTTCAACAATTGATTTGATCCCATACATCATGGACCACGTCAATGATACACTTGTAAACAGAATTTAATTCACCAAAAATAAAAATAAAATAATAAAAATTAAAAAGACGACACAACAAGCATCAGCATATAAGATTCAAGCAGATTCATCGGGAAGCCTAATCGTGAACCCAGTTTCCTTGTTTACCCTCAATTGAATACCATAATAACTAACATACCATTTTACGAACTTCCTCAAGCCAGCGGCGAGATCGGTGGTCGGTTTGTACCCGAAATCTCTGTACGCCATTCTCACATTGGCATGTGTATACGGAACGTCGCCGTTTCTTGGCATTCTGATCACATGCTTCTTCGCCTTTGTGTTCAACAGATTCTCCAATAGCGACACCAATCTCCCCACAGGAACTGGAGACGTGTTTCCCAGATTGTAAACTCTCAGCTGAGCCGGCCCTCTTTTCTTTCCGCCACTCCCGGTGCTCTTCTCCGCCGTGTCTAGCGCACCGAGACACCCTTTAACGACGTCGTCAATGTAAGTGAAGTCACGCGCCACCTCTTTGTCGTCCTGGGTTTTGTATACGTCGATTGATTTTCCCTGTAAGATATCTTTTGTGAAGAAGAAATACGCCATGTCCGGTCTCCCCCACGGACCGTACACTGTGAAGAATCTTAACCCGGTAAGGGAAAGCCCGTAGATATGGTTGTAAGTGTGAGCAATTTCTTCTCCAGCTTTCTTAGTTGCTGCATACAGACTTGCTGGCTGATCAGTTCTGTCTAACTCGGAGAACGGGACTTGAGTGTTGAGACCGTAAACTGAGCTGGACGAAGCCCAGACAATCGACGGCTGAGGATTCACCGACTTGCAGACTTCGAGAAGGTTGACGAATCCAGCAACGTTAGAGGCCACGTAAGACTGGGGATTCTGCATGGCGTAGCGGACACCGGCCTGTGCTGCTAAGTGTAGTACGTGAGTGAAAGGTATAACGTCGAATAGCTTAGTTAACAAAGCGATATCATTCAAGTCCCCTTCTACGATAAAAATCTGATGTTTTTGAAGCAGTTTTTGCCTGGATCTTTTAAGCGATGGATCATAGTAGTCGTTGAAATTATCCAATCCAAGAACCCCATCTCCTCTTTTCTTCAAAGCAAGCGAGCAATGCGATCCGACGAAGCCAGCAGCGCCAGTAACCAAGACGGTAAAGCCCTTGGGGCGGCGAGGTGTGGCGGAGTGGCGCACCTGCCTCTCCCAAGCGGCGCCACCGACAGAGAAAGAATGGTAGAAGATAGAAGAAGAAAGAAGACTGTGCTGATGAGTTGAAAGATGGTGGGAATTATCAGTAAGTGGAGGTTGATTCAGAGTAAAGAGAAGGATTAGAACAAGTGCAATAATAACAGTCGCACGAAAGAATAGTTTAGAAGAAGAGTGTAAGAGTTTTGTGAGATGAAGTCTTCGGATATTGCTGTGGTACCGTTCTAGTTTAATGGTTTTGCTAGTATCCGGTGGTGAACCCATTATTGGATGGATTGAGATCGAATCAGAGATGCAAGTGTTTATGAAGTCGAGTCCTGAAAATTTGAAGAGAGATAGGAAGGAAGATTGTAAAGTGAGAAACAAAGAAAGAATGGTGGACCAAAGGAGGAGGACGGGGATAGTGTTGGGTGGAGACCATTTCGCTCTTTTATTTTAACTCGTCTTCACTGTCTTGTAGATGGAAATTGAAAATAAAAAACAATGATAATAACCTTCGTTTTCATTGACAATTACATTAAATATGCCCACGCATTTTGTATTTTAATGGGTAATGGAAAATGCCACTGCCAATGACAGCTATCTTGGTCCGCAGAAATACTCACTTCCATGTGACACGCACGTGTTATGATGCATGAATAATTGTGTGAATATTTCTGGAATTTGCTTAACCCCGAGTCGTGGAACCAACCTCCCATTTTGATCAGAAATCAATGCAATCATGTGACCAAGTTTCTCCGTATCTGGCTCTTTTGGTCAAACGGAGTTATATTACAGTAGTATCATCAAGATGATAATAATAATAATAATATGCAAATTAAGTAAACTTTTAACTTTAAGTAGTAGCGTAACGCCAGAGGGAAAGGGGAGGAGAATGAGATGATGATGCTGTTCCTAGCTAGGGAGGAAGTTGCTGCAAGTAAAGAGAAATAGACGCGTCGGTGGTCTAACTACGTCTGCCAATGAGCAAGTGGTGAGCTGGAACCAGAATTTTGTCTCAAGACTCATTTTGTCCATTTGTGTAAAATCACCAATTAGCTGTCCACGATTTCCCTGTTTTGAAAGCTTCCTGCAAGTGCTGTTTTACTTTTCTGTTGGGCAAAGGCAAGGCTATCATCTATTTAGCTGTATCATTTTTTTTTGGTTTTTTTTTATTTTATAATTTTCAACTCCTCTTCTGTAATATCCTTTTTTTTGTTATAATTATCAACTTTTAATTATATTTTTATAATTTAAAAATTACATTAAAAGAGTTAATTAAAAGTGACGTCTAATACGAAAGATTGTAAATTTTTAATATAATAATAATAATAATAATATAATAATTTATATTTATATTTTATTATAAGTTATTTAATAAATAAAAATACAATATCATCATTTATATGGAAGTGAGGATTCAAACAAATTTCTTTTGGCTATAATATTCGTTGAACTTCGATTAAAGGCTTTCAAATACATCATTTTGTTATTTAAAAGAATTTTCGTGTTTAATTATCGTCTTGTAAAACCAAAAAAGGGAATTGAAAATGTCATTTTTTAAAATTTTTGAATGTTGGAAAATATTTTTTATTAATAATTTAAATTTTTAAAAAAATAAATAAATTTATATATAATTAAATATTAATTTGTTTTGCGTTTTTCAGATATTGCAAAACTCTCTAATTTTATAATCAACTCAACACACTTTTTTGGAATATTTTCTTTTAACTAAATTATAATTTTTTTAATTTCATTAACATTTATCGATCTGTCTCGATCAAATTTTATAACAAATTTTCTATAATAATTTCATTATCGTTTTAAAATTTCTTTTAAAATTACGTAGAAGAATAAAAAAATATTTATTTTAATCAAATCCTTTTTTTTTCTGCTAATTCATTTTTATTGTCAATTCTTTACATGATTTATTATAAATTTTTTTAAAAAATAATAATAATTAAAATATTTTTTTTTGACAAATTCATAAGAGTTTCAAAGCCATGGAGTTGTCAACGTTAATAATTTTAATTTGTTATAATTTAATATTTGATTAAAAAATTATAGAAAAATATCATCACTTATTTTTCAACATTATAGTTATCATTATATTTCCTAATTGCCATGTCGAAGTCAACTAGCACATCGATAGCACTTGGCGCCAATAATGTATGTAATTAATCATTGATCATTACAGTGAACTGAATTGCAGGTTGATGCCTATCGACCATTGCCATTACAGTCACGGCCGACCGGTCAGTTGGGTATTCTTGTAATTTTGTCCAAATACAAGGTCACTTTAGTTAGAAAATTCATTGTCTTCAAATCTTAAACAATTTTCCAATTTTCTATGGGCACCGACGTTGTTGTTTGAGAGGTCAATCTATCTCTTTGTATGGAGTAAATTTAATTAATGTTAATAACAACCAAATTCTCAAGTTTTCTTTTTTTATTTAAATTTTATAAATCAATAATTCTGAGTAATACGATGCATTTATTGTTACGATATTAAATATAAAAAAATCGAATTTATTTTAATAGTGACCGAAAAATTAATTAAATTTATAAAATTTTAAAAAGTCAAAATATTCAATGTTTTAAAATCAAAATTAATTGTAACATAAAATTGAATGATAAGTGTCAATCATTTTAATTACATACATTTGAAATTTATATAAAAAATTTGAACTTATCAAATTAAATGTTAGAGGAATTAATAATGGTGGATGCTCCATCAAAGAGAAGCTGTGAATGCAAAAGCAGTGGGGCCAATGGGGTATGGTCTTTATCAAATGGGAGGAAAATGTGGCACCTCAATTTAGGGACATCTTATCATCTTGTTACACTTGGGTTTCTTTTATCACATGGGAAGGGTGGCATTAGAACACATGCTTTTCACATTTCATTTTCTTTTTCGTATTTATATTATACGACTAGAAACTATATATAATAACTATTATATAAACTTTAAAAGAATACTCATACATACATACATACATACATAGTGATGCTATGCCTTTGAAAGTGGAGTGGCACAATCCACAACCACCTTTATATTCATATATACTTCATTACATTATTCCGTTTGATACATTCTTCTTCTTCTTCTTCTTAGAAGACTTTGGACCAAAATTTTGTGAGTTGTTGGCATGAATTTCTCTTAATTTATTTAACTTCTTTGGATTCTAATTATTCGAGTTCTCATCAATGAAGAGAAACTTTGTTCGAGGGTTTCACTCTGTTTATTTTAATTCTAATTTAAAGTCAATAGAATTTTGTGGTCAAGTTGTTTAGGGCTTATTATTATTATTATTATTTTCTGGGATTGTACGAGTGGAGAGTTGGCTGATGGGGATTAAAATGTAACATCATTGCTAAGAAAAGCATGAAGAGCAAAGAAAAAGAAGATTCCATTGGTGGAGCCATTTCTTTACCAAATTATTCAAGCATTTGTGGGTCTCCCTTAAAAGTTATTCCTCTTCTCTGCCACAATTGGAAATCATTTCGTCCTTCATATTGTGTCCCTTTCATACTACCACCATCCCTTTATATTTTCATAAAAGAAAAATAGTAATCATATATCTTCACTATTTTAATTCGTATTTATAAATTTTGTATGAAAAGCTTGCATTCTTGATATTACATTTTTTTTTCCATTTGTATTAATAAAAAGAAAGAATTTATGGGTTGATGGATTCACCAAGGAGATATATGGTAAGGAAATAATGGTAACAAAGGTAGCTATCATTTTCCATTTGCCATTAATAAACAATAAGAAAGCAATTCTGAGAAGCTTTCTATCCATATATATTGTCTGTCGGCAGGGTATGACTTAAGACATTATCTGAGAAGCTTCCGTGTTCGATGTTATCTCCTATTTATTTATTTTTTTAAAAAAATTTAATTTAATTTAATGGTTTTAAAACCACGCCCAATGTTTGACGTGAATAATTAAGATTCCTTAATTATTACTTGTTCTTTTAAATGATAATCCGTTTAGCAACGTGCAAGATTATGTTACGATTTTCTAGGTATTTAAAAATAAATTCAGATTAAGATTCAATGGAACAATGATGACCGGGTCCCTGTACTTTTTGTATTTTATATATAAAACGTATTGTATTTATTTATATCTAATAAATCCATAGTTGCTTTTGAAAATTCCAAGTAATTGAAGTTCCTTTGGTAACAAGTTACACTGTTATATCACGATATTCAAAATTAAGAATGGAGATTTTAATTAATAGGTTGTGTTAAATAAAGGTATGATAATATTTTAAATTTTTATATACTTGATCTATTCAGTTAATTGTATAAATAATTTAGAATCTAATTTAATACGATTATTAAATAAGTTTTATATACGTTGTTATTAAATCTAATTTTTTTAACAAAATTTTAATTTAAGTTAATATATTTTTTATATTCGTAATACTACCCTATTAAATTATTACTTAATAATTTTTTTTTAAAAATAATTAATTAAATATGAATGTACGTTATAATAACCAAATTACGTGTTTATTTAAAATGAGAAAACAAAAAAAAATTATTACTTATGGATTTTTGCAAGAATATTACTTGGGTTTCGAGATTAATTTGCAATTATTATAGCTTGTCTGTGGATTTTGCTTCATTTAAAATAGATAATAACACGTGCACGCAGGTATATACACTTGGCATTAATGCATAAATCCTTCGGTCCTTACTCCTTATATGCAACTTCTTTCTTTGAAAAAAAAATTAAAAATGGCCTCCTTCGAAAGTCTGTCCAAATTTCCAATTAGCAGGCACAACATTGTAGCTGGTAATAGATCTGCCATCGCTAGTGGTAACTTTGAATGAAAGGCTTTGTCCATCCAAGCAAGAATTACTTTGCCAATTTTGTCCCCAATTTCTTGACAATCTTTCCCACCTTGTTTTAGATCCCTTAACTGCAACAGACTTTACGTCTCCTACACCTCCCACATTTGTTATCAATACCAAATTGAAGTATGAATGTCCATTGATCGTGAATCTTATGCCTCCTTTTCTCACACACGATACCCTACATTAACAAAAAAGAAAAGTTTTCAGTAGTGTCAAGATATATAAAATTTGTTTGGATTGTAATTAAAGAAAAAATAATTTGAACTTTTTTACCTTCTGAAGATTACAGGTACAATTCCAGCTCGATATTGTGCGATTTGTAAGAAAGCAGGCTGGGACAAATCGAAGTGTTTAAGAGGAGGATTGCACCAGCCCCCATTGTCGTTTGACAAAGCATAATTCGGTGGACAAAAGTTGGTAGCAGTAACGGTGATTGCACCAGGAAGACACCATTCTGGACTATCTACGCAACGAATCTGATAGCATGCACCACAGCTTAATCCATTGTTGAATAGAACTGTGCTTAGAGCTGTAGTATTTGTTCCATATCCTTGACTGTGTAAATTTGCATAACCACAAGCTCCCTCTGGAAATAAAACTAATTCTTGTAAGATAAACAATTGATAGCAAGCGACAAGAAAATGTAGAAGATAACTTACCCATCGTGCCAGAACCATCGCTCTGTCCATAAAATGTGGCACTTGCAGTTTCCCAGCCAGCATAATTTCCCTTAATAACATTAACACACATGCTCAGTAGAATCAAAACAAGAAAAAAAGTTAAATTTTTTATTGTTTCAATTGCCATTATATGCTTCTTAATTTGCAGTTTGTAGAATATAAATGCGTGTATACATATATAAATGGGCTTGAGCTATTTATACAAAAGAGAAATAAGAAGAGTGACTTAATATAGTACAGACAGAGAAGGAGTTATCCTCTTGGTAACAAACAGCTAACTAAAATAACAAAATACATCTATTTAGTTACTAACTAAAATTCTAAACAAATACAAGTTAATATGAAGTTGATTTTACCATTTTATTTTATCTTTTTTTTTCTTTTCTGTTGTTTCTTCACACGAACAAACTCTTATATAACAATAAATACACAAAATTGCAGTGAAATCGCTCACAGCATACCATGTTTTTTTCTTTTCTTTGTTTGTGTCCTTTTTCTCACTCTTGATTGATTGTTAATTAATGAGAGGCACATGTCATGCGCGAATTTCCATTCATTTTTAGGATTTTATGAAACAATTATGGTTGCAGGCATTTTCAACATAAAACTTGTTAGATGAATTTGATAAATAACAACGATCATGTAATAAATACTGTTAGATGAACAGTGCTTTGACGAACAGTGCACAGCATCGTGGCACCAAAATGCTGCCAATCTAACATGACGAGTTTTGAGTATTTTGCTCACTTTTCGTTCTTTAAAAGGAGAAGAACATTATACTGAAGAGAGAGGCATTAGGGATAAAATAGTAAGAGAAGAGCATTACACTTTCAATACTTTTCCTTTTCATGTAAATTCAATATCTGTTGAGAACTAAGGTGTGCAAGGTAGGAGTTCCTATTATTACTTTTGGTTTTCTGTTCATATTATCACAATGAGTTTAAAATCTTTCGTTGCAACTGTCACATATTCCTTCCAGTGTAATTTTGAACTTTTTGTTCTTTTGATATGCTTCCCTTAGAGCACTCATGCGCTTCCACACAACGAAAATGGAGGAAATAAGTAAAAATTGTGCGAGAATTGTGGCAGCAAACTTACAGAGGCCAAGATATCGATTACATTTGCTTTCATTCATATTCTGAGGGTGCTGGGACTCGTTCGTATAGCTATAAGGTATCAAAATAAATTCTTTTTCCCATCTTGTTTGTTTACTGTAATTGTCACTTACAAATATATTATTAACCCCATTGTATTTTACCATCTGTGTAGGTTCTTATGCAGACCGATGATGCACAGCTAGAAATGAGAGGAAGATGTAGCGCAGATCAGAAAGTGACTAAACCTTAAATTCACCCAGCAAAAGAGGGATTTAATGTCTGTTTTTGAACCTCTTACATAATTATTTTTGTTAGTAAAGTCAAGAGCTTCTGTTTCGGTTTCAGGTTCTTGCTTCCCTTGACATTAGTTGAGACCTTTTGCCTAACTGTGTGATGCCAGCGTTGGACGAACCAACCACAAACTTGGTTGGTCCAAATCCTGAGAGTCTTTTTGCGGCTCTCCTTAGATATGATTTGAACCACTTATATTTTTGAACTGTTAGTTGTAGCACGGCTTTGCATTTTTTACCCATCTTGTTGTCTGTCCACTTCTTGAATAATCATGGAGGACAGGAAGGGCCAGGAGAACTTTCAACTAATTGTAACAACTCACGATGAGCATTTCGCTCAACTAATTTTTCATTGTGACAAAGTAATTAAAAATTTAATATTTTAAATAAAATAATTTTATCAAAATAAATTAATTTAAAATAAATAAACAAAACTAATACCCAGTAAAATATTACAATATAAATTTAACGCCACCAAAAAATATTATTGTATTGAATTTATCATGCATACCCTCCTTTGGTGCATAAATAATTTGAGAAAAAACAACCCCATGGAAACAACAAGGTCTAATAATAGAAAGGACAATGCCATGGTGCTGAGAGAATTTCATTTGCCAACTGTGTGAAAGTTATAAAATACATAGTTGTTACTTATTAGTAGGATGATGACCATATCATCTTTTCAAAACAAAACAAATACACAGTTGTGTTGTTTAACAGCTCGAACTCTCATAATGGGGGAACCAACACCACCATAAACCAAAGGAAAATTTGACCTTTTTACCTAAAGACGTGACAAAAAAAATTCAAAGAAAGATGCAATCTGTTTTTCCCAAAGAGTTGCTGATAAACCATGGAAACGACTTGAGACTTAATCCTTATACTTCATCTCAGACATTAAGAAACCGGGCATGTCAAATGAGGCTGAAAACTTCTCAACATCAGCCTTGAGGGTCTCAATTTCTTTGTTGTTCACCAGACCCTTGTTGAAGTCCTTCAAAAGCTTTCCATACTCCTTTTGAATGCTTAAGGTTAGTGTCACTGCACGGTGAAGGAACTCTCCAATCTGCTCAAAGTCCTTCTCAACCAAACCTCTTGAAGTCATGGCAGGCGCACCTGTCAACAGAAACTTTGTCATTCATTCATTCATGTCAAACTAGCCACTTAACAACAAATCTGAATAACAGTCAAAGGGATCACTGTCATGTATTGTTTATCTATGCCAGCAACCAACAGCAGACTAATTATGTAGGATATACCAATGCTAGTTATTATCATGATTAATATCTTAGGCTACAATGTGAAACTAACAACTATTGTGTACATTCTTCAATACCATAAACCTGCCATTTCCATACATAGACCTCAGAATTTGATCGAAGCAGGATAACCATAGAAATGACATCAATTAAGACAGCAATTTTTACCAATTCTAACTCCTCCAGGAGCCAAGGCACTACTGTCACCAAAGACAGCATTCTTGTTCACTGTAATGTTGCAAAGGTCACAGAGCTTCTCTACCTTATTGCCTGTGAAAAGAACAGCATCAAAGAGTTAAAACCGCATCTATGACATCATTGTAAACCACCAAATTCCTCAAATAAGTAATAATACAAATCCTTTACCGGTCAATCCAAGAGGACGAAGATCCCAGAGAACTAGGTGGTTCTCAGTTCCTCCAGTGACAAGGTTGTATCCTTTGCTCATCAAGTAGTTCCCAAGGGCAACTGCATTGGCCTTGACTTGCTTAGCATAGGCCTTGAAACCAGGGGTCATGGCCTGTTTCAAGGCAACAGCCAAAGCACCGATTTGGTGGTTGTGAGGACCACCTTGAAGAGAAGGGAAGACGGCAAAGTTGATCTTGTCTTCAAAATCATAAACCGCATCTTCGGGCTGGCCTTTCTTGGGTGGTTTAGGACCCTTTCGGTAGAAGATCATACCAGCCCTTGGACCCCTCAAGCTCTTGTGGGTAGTAGTAGTGACAATGTCACAGTACTCAAAGGGGTTTGCAGCTTCCTACACACAGAAAAGTAACATATTTTAGACTAAATATTACTTACAATCTACTAAAAAAATTATATATCAAAATAATACCAATGTAGAAGACATCATAACAATCTAAATACTCCATTATTTTATAAAATTGAACTTATTGCAGATTTGAAATTAGATCTGCATCCTTGGCAAAAGCAAGCTCTAGAACTGATATTGAGATTGTAGGTCATATTTTATACTCGTACTAAAGGTAATGGGATTCTGTCAGACATAAAATTAAATACAGGACAAGCTAATAATATCCTCCCACTCAATAGACCTGAAATTTCACTAACAGCCAAATTCAACCTAATGCTACGATAAAAAGTATTAAAACATATAATTAAATCTCATTCATATTTAATTGAAACAGATTGCCGCAAGATCCACAATACCCCAAAGCATGCTTCAATTATAAAATATATGCAAGCTTTCGTATCTCTTAGATCCAAAACCTGCACCTTTAGTACATGTAATAATCACACTAACAGGATCAGAACAGAACTAAAAGAGCTACGATTCCAGACTGATAGCAAATTCTAACGTACTCAATCAAGTACGACATGAGAGAGTGATGATGGATCCAGAAAATGGACAAAATAAAATATAAATGACTATGAGCTTTCAAATTCGTAAATGCAGATCTGCAAACACAGTTAATTGCAAATAATTATTAACAATAAAGAAAACTCAGATCAGATCTGGAAAAGTAAGATCCAAAGATACCTGAGCAGCGACAAGACCACTGATATGAGCCATGTCACAGAGCAAAAGTGCGTTACACTTGTTAGCAATAGCTCTAAATCTGCCATAATCCCAGTCACGAGGATATGCACTCCCACCACAAATAATCAACTTAGGCCTAAAATCCAAAGCCTTCTCCTCCAGCTTATCGTAATCAATATACCCAGTAGTGGAATTCACCTTATAGGGCAAACTCTCAAAGTAAATGGAAGTAGCTGAAATTTTCTTCCCGCCAGAAGTATAATAACCGTGCGTTAAATGACCCCCCGACGGCAGGTCCAAACCCATGATACGATCATGAGGCTCGAGCACCGCCGTGTAAGCGGCAAAGTTAGCAGGCGAACCAGAGTAAGGCTGTACATTGACACCCCACTTGGTTGGGTCCAAATGGAAGGCCTGCAAAGCTCTGGACCGGCAAAGATTCTCGATTTCATCAATAAATTCGTTGCCTCCGTAGTACCGACTTCCGGGCATACCCTCGGAGTATTTGTTAGTGAGGGCGCTGCCGAGAGCTTCAATGACTGCGAAGGAAGTGAAGTTTTCGGAAGCGATGAGCTCGATGCCACGGCATTGTCGGCGCTTCTCTTTCTCGATGAGGTCGTGAATTTCGGGATCCACGGATTCCAGGGAAGAGTTACCCCACACGTTCACCGGATCCATTTTGGATTCAGAGAAAAAACTGAAAATTGTAGAGAGAGAGGAGAAATGGGCGAGTTGTTGCAGAGAAATTTGGGGGTTTTAAAAAGACTTTGACGATAGTAATTGAGAAAGTACAATTTTGTCCTTGGATTATGTAGCACGTTGCCTGGTGGTGATTGAATTATGTTCAATTACTGTATTACCACTCACTTTCTCCTGTCAGTTAAATAAAATAAAACAGAACACAATAATAATTTTGAATGAGTTCATATCATACGTTGATGTTAATCTTTTTTTCATATAATATTTGTTATATAACATTCCCTCATCCTTTTACTTAGAAATGAGCGGATCCAGATCATGTCATTGTCGGAAGTTGGTAATGTTAGGAAATATATTGCTGTACGTATTTCACTAGGCTCGAAGTTGGTGTTTGTGGGTTGTTGAGTGGCATTTTGGTAATTTACTTCTCAACAACCCCTTTTATTTATTTTTATACTATTTACAAACAAACAAAACAAAACAAAATTGTAGATGGTGTTTACCTCCAACCTAATTTGACTTTCTCTCTTTAATGATCTTGACCCTCACCCATCCCACTTTGAGGTTGGTATAATTTCATATTTCAATACTTGGAATTATTAAATAAATAAAATTTAAATAATGCATGTAAACATAACATATTACTTAATAAATTGCTTAATTTTATTTATTTATTTGTTTTAATAAATTAAAATAATGTATTGTTGACTTGACAAGCTCAATCTCTCACCAAACACTCACCAACCCAACTCACATGTTACGCACACATGGGATCATTCCTCATTCGCGTGGGACCATCACGCTCACTACCGCCACTAAAATTTATTTATTTATTTATATATTCATGAGATATTTTATTAATTTATTACTAATCCCCTTGTGTCAGTGCAGTAGTCAGGAGTCCGGATCACCGACGGTTTGTTTTGATTTTGCCTGGAGTGTAGCATAATATCTGTCTAAGCTGGTGGCCCCCACAGGTTCTGGTTCCACTGATTGTGTTAATGGTCAAAGATCTTTAATTAATCATGAAGTCCACCTAACACTCGATTATCTGGCTTGCGTTATATTGTATTGCAATTTATCTTTAATTAGATAAATTGCATAATATCTAATTTTCTCTTTTTTTTTCTTATTTTTGAATTTAATAAATATTAAAATTAATTTAAAATATAATTTAAGTCGTTTAATATTTAATTAAATAGAATTAAAATAAAAAATTAATTCTAATTATTACGTTAAAAAAATAAAATTAGGAAACATTTTAAGAATGAATTTTTAACCTATAAATTAACACAATGTTCTGTAATATGTCTCTGAGTTTAACCTCTCTTATTATTTTTTAATTTTAATTATTTTGAATCTGTATTAAATATTAATTTAATTTACCAGACCCACTAACCTCAAGAACCAATTCAACGGCCCAAACTCGTTTCACCCACGTTGGAAACAAAATCTCCACCGTCAATTTCATCCTTCCAACCTATTTATACGTCCTCACTCTCCTCTCTACCGTCGCTCAATCGCCTTCTTCCATTTCCCCCAAAAGAGAGTGCTTGCTCTTCAGATCTAATTCCAAATCTGAAATCATGTCTCTCTCCGTGGAGAAAACCGGTAGTGGTCGTGAATACAAGGTCAAGGACATGTCCCAGGCGGACTTCGGCCGTCTCGAAATCGAATTGGCCGAGGTCGAAATGCCTGGTCTCATGGCTTGCCGCACTGAGTTCGGCCCTTCTCAGCCCTTCAAGGGCGCCAAGATCACTGGCTCTCTTCACATGACCATTCAGACTGCCGTTCTTATTGAAACGCTTACTGCTCTCGGCGCTGAAGTCCGTTGGTGCTCCTGCAACATCTTCTCGACCCAAGACCACGCCGCAGCAGCCATCGCGCGTGACTCGGCTGCTGTCTTCGCCTGGAAAGGTGAGACCTTGCAGGAATATTGGTGGTGTACGGAGAGAGCTTTGGACTGGGGTACCGGTGGCGGCCCAGATCTGATTGTTGATGACGGTGGTGATGCTACTTTGTTGATTCACGAGGGAGTTAAAGCTGAGGAGATTTATGAGAAGACTGGGAAGTTGCCGGATCCAGCTTCCACTGATAACGCTGAGTTTCAGATTGTTTTGACTATTATTAGAGATGGGTTGAGGGTTGATCCCAAGAAGTATCACAAGATGAAGGAGAGATTGGTTGGTGTTTCTGAGGAGACTACTACTGGTGTTAAAAGGTTGTACCAGATGCAGGCCAATGGAACTCTGTTGTTCTCTGCAATCAATGTCAATGATTCTGTCACCAAGAGCAAGGTATTTTATATTTATCTCTTCTTCTTTGCTGCTTTCGATCTGTGTCTGTCACATTTTTCAGATCTGGGTTTCATAATATTTGTTTGATATTGATAGTTGAACTTGACTTTGAAAATGATTTGTGCTAGTCATTTGATTATGATATCATTTAATGATTTGAGATTCAGATCTCGTTTTTGATAGCTGTAATTTTTACCGTATTGTTGCTTTTTGCACTACGGAACATCATAATCTTGTTTGTTCTCAATTTCCTAGAATTGATCCATGGTTTCTGAAAAATACAGCCTCATTTAGTTTAATATTATGGATAGTAGATGCCCAGATTCGCATATCGACTGAATGAGTTGCTAAATTCTAGATTCGCATCTTAGAGGACCACTGTGCATTAACACATGTACCACACATGTTATTCTAACTTTTTTTTTGTCTTTTGAAATAATGTAACATTTGTTACCCTTCTCGATTCCCTTTTTATTTTTGATCTGATAATTGATGCAATCTTTGTGCACACAGTTTGATAACTTGTATGGATGCCGCCACTCACTACCTGATGGTTTGATGAGAGCCACTGATGTCATGATTGCCGGAAAGGTTGCTGTTGTCTGCGGTTATGGTGATGTTGGCAAGGGCTGTGCTGCTGCCCTGAAGCAAGCTGGAGCTCGTGTCATTGTTACCGAAATTGATCCCATTTGTGCTCTTCAGGCTCTTATGGAGGGACTTCAAGTCCTTACCCTTGAGGATGTTGTCTCTGAGGCTGACATCTTTGTCACCACCACTGGCAACAAGGACATCATCATGGTTGGGCACATGAAGAAGATGAAGAACAATGCCATTGTTTGCAACATTGGTCACTTTGACAATGAGATTGACATGCTTGGCCTTGAGAACTTCCCTGGCGTTAAGCGCATTACCATCAAGCCCCAAACTGACAGGTGGGTCTTTCCTGACACCAACTCAGGTATCATTGTGTTGGCTGAGGGGCGTCTGATGAACTTGGGATGTGCTACCGGCCACCCTAGCTTTGTCATGTCCTGCTCCTTCACCAACCAGGTGATTGCCCAGCTTGAGCTCTGGAAGGAGAAGGGCACCGGAAAGTATGAGAAGAAGGTGTATGTTTTGCCAAAGCACCTTGATGAGAAGGTCGCAGCACTTCACCTCGGCAAGCTTGGAGCTAGGCTCACCAAGCTCTCCAAGGAACAGGCTGACTACATCAGCGTGCCCATTGATGGTCCTTACAAGCCACCTCACTACAGGTACTAAGAGGAAGATGACCACCAAAAGTTTGAGACAGACATTATATTTGGACGGGCTTGACTTGTTTCCTTTTACAATTTGGTCTCTGCTAGAAAATTAGGTTTAATTTTGGTAGGAGTTTGTGTTGGTGGTGGGGGAATGAATTGAATGTATGGAGGGATGAAATGTATTGGTCTCATTTGAAGACCATGTGGGGTTTGAATAATGGTTTTTGCCGTGGCTGTGTGGTATCTTTGTGTACTTGATGCAGTTTTGAGTCTTGCCGACTTTGCTGTATTATATTATTTGTCAAAAAATGAAAAAGGAAAAAAAAAGATCATTTTTGCTTCATTACTCCTGTTTTTCTCTTTACTATTTTGTAAAATGATTGAACTATTGCAAGCTGGGGTCTGATTTTCAAATGGCTAGCGGCATTGAATTATGCAATGTAGTTCCCCCGCATATTCAACCCGCCCCACCCAACATTTGACCGTGTTAGGAGTTTGGTGGTGATAGGTATTAATCTTTTGTTTTATTTATTTTAGTTTAATGTACCAATTTTGCTGGGATTGATGGTAGTAGGTGAGAAGCATTGTTCCTTGTTAACTGCGGTTATATTTTCCTTGAGGTGAGCCCAATACAACACTACACGGTTGCCTGTTTCGTGAAGCTAGTCAATAATTGACGTTAAAGAGAAAAAGAATTGTGAAGACTCAGAATATAAGAATATTCAAACATGTAAATTATCTTATTGATAACAAAATCAATGTTTTTGAAGGAAGAAAAAGGGAAGTTACAATGCAATCTAATCCACCGCAAATATTTGAATTCAGCAGCTGAGTTAACTTCTTGATGAGTTCATCCTGTGCCTTGGTCATAGAAGCCCATTTATGTTGGACGGAATGATATTAATCAACCTGGTCACTGAAGAGTAGGGTGTTGTCAATTTCTGAAAACACCACTAATCTTGATTTTTGTTTTTGATTTCATAATTTCACACGATTTATAGATTTCGATTCTGTTGCTAACAGAACATAGAATAAAAGAAAGATAGATTAGTTATGAGAAGCAAGAACCTGGGGGCGTTGGTTTTCTATAGTTTTGTACTTGGAAAAGAGATCAGGAGATCACTTGGAACTCAACAAGTTGATAAGGAAGCGAGTTCTTTTAAAAAGAAAGAAAAGAAAAATTATTCTAACACAGTTTGATTTTAGATAATTAAAACCCATTTCATTTGCAATCCACTTTACTTACCAGAAAAAAGAAAGAAAGAATCTTTTGAGTTGCAAAATTACATCAACTAGTTCAATAATTTACAGTATTATTTACAAATAAAAAGAAACTTGGGGTATTTCATTTCTATGAAAATTCTTCAGCAAAGATTTGAAGAATGTCCTTTACTTTCCGATTTGCTCTTCCAAGAGAGCAAATATTTCATTTAAATCTGTTTATAAAAGACATTTGGAGACTGATCACCGTTCTCTGTAGTAAATATGAGCCGCATTCATGGAAGTATGATGATCAGACTACATTACCAAGCAGCTACATTACACTATCAAATTTCTGTTGCATAAAAGAATACTCACAGCAGAAGTTATTGCTTTAGAAGCATGCATACTTCATTAGCTTAATCCAGTTCAGATGTTCCTCTTGTAGCAATATTACTTAATACGTAATCCCTTGGAGTTGAACTTTGGTTTCAGAAAATTATAATAAAACTCAGATTAAGAGAGAGGTAATCTTCCTCCAACTCCAGTAGTGCTTTAACAGAAACCTAAAAGTTTTGGCAGCCCACAGAAACAGATTCGACTGCAAAGATAATAGATCTTCAAATTTTAAAATAACTTCATAATCAGGGTCTTTCCTTTTAAGGAAATTTCACTAATTAATATTCCACAGAAATGGTGAATTAAAATCCTAAAGGATGAAATTGGAAATCAGTCACAAGTTTCCTACAAGCAATTAAATATTTTCTCTAAAACTATCAGAAAGGCACCCCTGGATCTCCCATTAATTTAAGCTAAACAAGCATATTTTTAAAGCAAATAAGGATACTAAGTCCTAAAATATACATATACAACGACACAAAAAGGAGTTGTGGGGTGGGGGGGGTGTGGGTTTGGGGAGTTTGGGAAAAAAACCAGAAAGACAACAAAACATCAAAATTAACACCTCCCGATCAAAAGATGATCTGAATGCAGGTACTGGAAATCAATTATTGATGTCTCTGGCACATCTTGTAATAATCTCACAACCCCTGTTGTAAGAATTTGCCTGTCCAGAATGACATTCATAATAAGAAGCACCTGGCTTGTCACAAGGAACCATGTCTCTTCTCAGGGTATCATAGCTTATGTACTTCTTCTGCATCACCAAAACCCTCCTGCTGCTCTCTGATTCCATTTCTGGCTGCGTTTCAGTGCTGTCGGTGCAAACCCTCTCAGGCATCAAATCAATTTCTGTGCTTTTCAGTGAATTCTGGGCCAAAACTGAAACCCCATTGCAGATTTGAGAATGGATGTAAAGGAAAAGAATTGCAAAGCAGAGGAATTTGGGTTTGAACATTTTTCAGTTTCAGGGACTTTGCTTTTGCTCTCTTATTTTGAGTGAAGCGTGAACTGTGAACAACTTTTAAGGGAGATTTTAGGGTGGTTGGAGTCTTGGAGGGCTCTTGAATGAGACAGGACACTGGAACAGTTGTACGTGGGTAACCACTAATTAAACGCCACTTATACCATCCAAATGATTTCTTTTCCTTTTCACATTTTACAGTAAGAAAAAGAGGGGGTTTCCTGTTTCTTTTATCTCTCAACTAAAAATTCTACATAACCGTGCCATAATCATAAGGAACTGCCATAAGCACCCCTATATTTCCACACACAGGCTATGAGTAGGCCTGTACCAAAAAGTTTAATTTGCGGTGCAGAAGGAAAAGCTTTGAAGCAGTAGGGAGACAGGGAGAAGTATTCTTTATTTTCACAAGCTCTCTGCAGCACCTTTTTTATACCATAAAAGGCCATGGCTGTTATCGAATTAATTTGTTGCTATTGATAATATTGTGGACGGTTCATTTGTATTTTTGTTTGCAGAACAAGTGTATGCATTGGTCTCGTGCGTTCAACTTCGATCTCTTGTCTGGTAATAATGCCAGATCGCCTTTCACAGCGGTCTACGACGATTGTGTCACACCATTAGTTGCAGCACTATCTGCGGTTACAATACGATTTCTTAGTTTATACACAGATTGAATTATCATTTTATTTTAATTAAATTTTTTTTAGATAATTATTATTTTAATTAAAATTTATAATAAATTTTATATAAAGAAATAGACGTAATTTCTGATTATAATAACTCAATAACTCTTAATTGTTTGTTGATCATTGAAACAATATTAAAGGATTTAAATACTTATTAATATTATAAATAAAAATAAAATAACTATTTATTAAATTTATCAAAACATGTGTCTACTTTTGGGGTGGGCACTAAATCAAGTAATTAGTTCTAATTAAACAAGTATTCAAAATATACTACAATAAACCCAACAAAATAGACAACCATAATAAACAATTTTCCCAGAGATTCTAGTTATGATAAAGGCGTGGTGGACTTAAAACACAAGGTAGAGCACATGGCATTACTCAGAATGCAAATCAATCTAATCATACCACTGTCGAATGTATCTTTTTTTTCATTTATTATTTGGGTTTGAGTACTATTTGATTTTGGTATTATATATTATTCCTTTATTTCTTTGAAACTTATAATTTCTTTAGGTTTAAAAACTGAGCTTTTAGAACTTAAGTTGTCAGTTGAAATCTTGGTAAGATATGCCAAAATTGTGAGCTTGATGTGGGTGGTTATATAATGTCTTTTGGATTAGTTGGTGATACAAATGATGTGATACTTGGAATAGATTGGTTGTAATGTTTCAATGCTACTATAAATGCACTCAAGATTTCAGGCTTTAAGTGTAAAATGCCTCATTAAGGTATTAAAGTATACAACTGGTGATATTATTTTCTTTGGCAGCCGAATACCTAAACTTTTTGTTCTTGGTGTGGAAACACTTGCAAGGTATATTTCAAATTCACTCTTAAAAGATGTACCATTTTAGGATTGATCAGATTGAAATTGAGAGTGACGCTTCTAGACTACCAAGAAATAAAGATGGTCTTTGGGGCACATAATATAAAAAGCCAACGTATACAAAGGAGACTTGCTAGAGACTCCATGGAAAGCCATAATCTTTTGGCAAAAATAAAGCATGCAATTTGGACAACAATGTGGATATTCCACCACCCACCCCAAGTTCTCTCCCTCTATTGTAAAAGCAAAGTCCTTCTCCTACTCCAAATATTTCTAAAGCTCGATGGTTTGTCTCGATTTTAGATGCTTTTTCTACAGCGACTTGGTTATTTCTTTTGGGAGAGACAATTTTAACTGCTGCTCGCTTACCCTCTAAAGTCCTAAGAAATAAAAATCCTGCGGTGTACTTCCAAAATTTATCCCACAATTTCATGGTTTCATTATAATTCCTTCCCAAAACATAGCTACCAATTATTATGAGTTACAACTTTGTCAAACTGGCTCCAATGTTATGATAGATGACGATGAGGAGGAGGAGGAGGAGGAGGAGGCATGTATGCCTTGGCTTTTAACTTAAAAGGTGATTGATGGCTTACTTGTGGGTTGGAATGCTACACAACTGATCTGATTATAATACTTGCACAAGGACATTTTTTCATTTTTTATTTTCACTATGACTAATCATAATTTTGTAAATGTGGACAAATAAATTTAAATTTCTTTATTTATAAGATTAAAGGAGCATTCAAAACACAACTTCAATTTACTTGAATGCCTTAGTCACTGTGCCTTCCAATCTAATTAACTATTAATATCCAAAATTAGGGAACTACAGTGAGAATTTTATGTTGTACCGTTGAAATTCTCGTCATTTGATTTATGCAATCATACTCTTATCACCATCAAGCTTTATAATTCCAATCACTTTTAAATCATCCCCTAAAACAACATCAATAGATATAGTTAACAAAGACTTAACACTTTTGGAGCGTGTTTATTTTTATTAATCTATAGAAAAATAAAAAAAAATTTAAACGAACAAAATTTTTTTTATTTAATTTTAAAAACGTAAGAAGAGAATACAAATTTTTTAAGTGAAATAACGAGAATTTCTCACCCAAACAAATAAATAAATTTTAATATTATTTTTTTAATATATATCTTTTGTATTAATTAATTTAATATAAATATTTTAAATTATTTAATTATTTTAATCATATTAATATAATATAATACAATTTTATTTATTTATAAATTAATTTATCACTATTAATATTTATTTTTATTATAAAAATTTAATACTATTCATAAATTATAGTTATTATAATTTAAATATTTATTATTAAATTATTTAATAAATTTATATAATTAAATTATTTTTTATTTAAAATAAATTTAAATTAATTTAATTTTTAATTATAAAATTTTACAAAATATTTTTGATAAAAATAAATAATTTTATTTAAATAAAAATAATTAATGAATATAATATAAATTATATTTAAAACTAGTAAAAAATATTTATTTATTATAATAATTATTTTTAATAAAAATAATAATTTATATTAAAATATTAATTTATTAATAAATTTAAATTAAAAATATTTTTATCAAAATAAAAAAATAATAATTTTTTAATAAATAATTTCACAGTACAAACAAAAAAAAATCTTTTTCTTTGTCTATTCTTTTCCTTATCTCTTTTCTTTTCTTATTTCTTTCTACCCTTAAAAACACAACCTTCAAGTTAAATTAAATAATCAAATTAATAACAAACTCGTGGATTTAATAGTAAAAAATTCACTTCTTGTCAACAGGCGCGCCTCAAACCTGCATACTACTTTTGATTTACTAAACAAATAATTAATTAGTTTCTTGATTCAAAAATTTTTTAAAAAATAATAACAAAAGAAATGTATAAATACAAGAATTAAACTCTTGTCTAATTTGTTTTGAAAAAAAAATTTAAAAAATTGCCTCACCAGGTATCCTTACCCTTCGCCATAACCACACAATTTCTTTTGACATTAGTTTATTGATCTTTGTTAACATTCAATTCAATGCCAATATCAAGAAACAGCCTCAAACATCCAGCTTAAAAACAGAGCAGAGCCGTAGAAAACATTAAACTGCTCCACCCACCAGACCAAGCAACCTGCCACAGACTCACCCGTCAAACAGAATGTTATGTTTCTACAAATCATTTATGCAAACATCCTGGCACCAACAGACTCACGTCAATTTATTTAAAAGCTTGCCCTGTCAGTACTAATTAACAATAAACGGCATTAGCTTGCATTTAAAACAAAATAATAATTCCATCTGTCCAAAAATTCCATTCCAATAACAACAGAAGGTATCCTTAATTTGAAATTAACAGCATCCTATGGGATCAACCTCAAGGATTGAAGCACAAAACTGCTTAATAAGCAGAATCCCCTCCATCTCTACCGAAGTTCCCGTACCCACGATTGTCGCCACCAAAAGATCTTGGCGGTCTATCATTGGCATAACTAACACGAATGTTTCTCCCATTTAGCTCCTGATATCACAAGGCATAATATTTTATATATTACTTATTTTAAGCATACATTAAACAATGCTTCGGCATAAAATATACCTGCCCATCCATTGATGACAGTGCCGAGGTTGCAGCATCATCAGTGGAGAAGTTAACAAACCCAAATCCTCTTGATCTCCCAGTGTCTCGATCAATAATAACTCTTGCTGCACGCCAAAAAACCACCAAGAATGAGTGTGCATGCCCCAAGAAAAACCACAACGAATATTAGAACAAGCATTAGTAAAAAAAAATAACCATCATCAAAGGGCAAACCAAAAATTGCAGAAATAATCATCGATCCATGCATTCAAACAGTAATCATCAAGAGGGAAAAAAAGATAATCACCAAACAGGCCCAATTTAAAAAATTATCCATTTTCACCTTATAGTGCTTTGTTTAAGAAGACTGAAGATAACTTGCATATAAGATAGCAAACAAAGCAACGAACATAAGCCCTTAACATAGGCAGTGACAATTGTGTAGTCATATAAATTAGTGAAAGCAATTGCAAGTTAAACACAAAATCTCCAAAAAGGTTCCACTTTGGGGAGAACCACTAATGACTCCATAAAATGTCCAAAGCATAAAAATAATAGATCAAGATGAAACACAATTACCTTATCAGTTCAGCTTTGACATCAGCCAACCACAAGAAAGAAAAGGAAATATCTCTCTTTTGAAATGAAATGAATCGTAGCATGCTTCATTGTGATTTAGACTAATGAAATGTGGAGCATAGTATGAGTAAAACATTTGTATTAAGCTGCGTGCTTGGATATTAATTCCATCTCAATAACAGGCTAGCAGTACCATCTGCCAGCAAAGAATGTTATAACTCACCTTCAGTCACCTCACCAAAACCAGAGAAAGCTTCCTTAAGAGATTGATCATCAGTTCCATAAGAAAGTCCTGAACAACATAGGTGACAAAGTCAAAATATATAGCAATAAATTAGAAAGTATATCCAAATCTTGCTTGTTACTTGGCAACAATTATCAGTACCTCCAACAAAAAGCTTTGAGGTTGTCACATGGCGGATTGAGTTAAGCATAGATGCCACAGGAACTTGGGCATTCTGCCTAACAATTGCACCAAGTTTGCTACAAAATGCCATGTTAATTGTTGACCGTGACTGCATTTTCCACCACAGCAAGAGAAATATATCATGTCAGTCAAACTGATTTCGATAGAACAAAAAATCAATTAATTCAAAAATAAATGTATGGCAGACAATCATGTTAGGACAAGAATCATTGTTGAAAAAAGTGACGCCCAATTCAACAGTAGCACCAGAAAAGAGATGTACATATGATTCCATTCAGCTCAAACTACAGGTCAACCACAAAGTTAGAAAATTCAAGCACACAATGAAAATCTAAAAAAATAATAATAATGAAAAATAATGGAAAACTGGTATTAGATAGGTAACAAATAAGAGGTATATCGATGATTCCATTCATAAAACAAGTAGCAAATGACCAACAATTCATAGAAATGCAACTCATAACAGGTAACAAATAACCAAAAAATTATACACTTCGGTGAGATTTGGCTTGCTTCAAGCGTGAGAACGGAATCACCAAATTGGTTATCGAAAAACTAGAACCAGCTAAAACAAACGGCCAAACCAAAATTAAAAGAACTAAAACAAACATCAAACTCAAAATCCATTGTCCCCGAAAGTCAAAAATTACAAATTCGTTTTGCATTTGTTCTTTTCCTTTCATATCCATCAGAGTTAATAGTCCCTTCGCATAAAGTAGAAGAACCAAATGTAGAAACAGAACCAAGAATCAGAACATAACAAAGAGCATAAATAAATCAACTATGAAAAACACAAGTAAAAAAAATATTGAAATTAACAGAAATACGATGCCTGCAACACATATAAACTGTATACAAATAAGTACTAGGGTTTTAACGTCCAACAAAGAGAGAGCATGTACCTAAACAGAAGGAGAGCTGTGAGCTAGGGTTTAAAGAGAAACTGAGGCAAAAACAAATGAAACGGCTAGCTAGGGTTGGCTGGTACCGACGCCACCAAACTACCTTCCTGAATTTATAGGAGGGAAAAGTTACGGGTTATTATCAAGTGCGGTGTTTAAAAAAGTAGACGCTCGAGGTTCCTCTTTGCGCAGTGTACATGCTTTACTTGAGGGGGTATTTTGGTCTTACCGGTACAAGGTATTTTGGATTCCTTGTGAGATTTTTTCAGGTGGGCTTGTCCCCACGAGATCAAAGTACTCTGATAGAAATGGATAAGATCCTTGCCATCAAATTTTGTATATTATTTATCTAACCGATTTGCCTTTTACAATTTTGTATATCAAAAATTCAGTCTTTTTATCTTGGTTGACTGTGCTACGTGTAGTATAATTGATTTAGATTTTTAAGAAATTTTTAAGAAAACCTTGTACATTATTTCTGAGGTGTACAAAATTTCTTTAAATCTTTTCTATAAAATATTTATATGTTAATAAAGAGCATTATATACATTAAAAAAAAGTCTTTAAGGATAAAATACAAACCACGAATTTTTTACCAATGGGTGTGGACGGATGATTTTCTTTATGTGTATCAAATCTAAAAATATTTTTAAGAAAAAAAAAGCGTAAGTATATACTTAGTGAATAAATAAATGACAATAAACTAAAATTTTAATACGAAAAATAAGGATATATAAAATATATATATTTATATATAATTCATCATCAGACATTTATTTATATTCAATTGAGTAATCGAAAAGTATTCTTATATTACATCCGCGCGGATGATTTAATAAAATTTTAAAATTATTCAAAAATTATCTTTCAAAATATCTGTTAGTGGTCTCTGTTTAATATTTTGAGAACTACTAATAAAAATTTTTACATATTTATATATAATAAAATCATTAAACTTATTTGTCAATATTAGTATTAAATTTTAGAAGAATCTAAACTAAATGTGTTTCTGTGATAATAATCAACAAACAACCTCAAAAGCAATGCATTACACACTTGAATTTCAGAATCTATATTGCAACTTCAACAAAAGCAAAACTAATCTAATGATCATGAATCAAACAAAACAAATAGCAATTAGCACAAGATCAAGAATTACGTGTTTGGCCACCAAATCTACATCCGTGAGCAAGAACAAGCAAAATTTTTATTAATTAATCATCAAGGATTACACAAGGACACTTGGACTAATCATCTCTCTCTCTAGATTTTTTTATCTTCAGCACACAATCACTTAGGAAATCAAACTATCTTCTGTAGAACAAGAAAAAACTTCCTTTTTTCTTTCCCCTTCTTTTCATTTACTTGATGCACATTTTTATACTTGATTGACAAGCATTGATCGTTCTTGACCTTGAAATCTTGAAGCAAGTTATATTTATTACAGTTGTATCTTGTCAGCTATATTAACTAATTGCGTAACAACTTTTAACTAACTTCAACTGATATTGTAACCATCATTTTAATTCTCCAACTCGGTTACAATTCTTCCTATTATCCTTGCCAATCTTTGACGGTTATTAAACATCATTTCCAATAACAACTTAATCTAAGTAATGTTTAAATTTATATATTGCTAATGACTTTACAAGCATATTTGTAGCACTCTTATCAGTGTGTATCTCATTAGTATGCATGATGTATGACGATTGTCAATTAGTTATTTTCTACATAACAATTATAGTTTGAATTAACTTTAATGTCAAAAATCATAACACAAAATATTAATTAACTTCAATCTCCTCAAATATTAACTTCAATCCCCTTAATTTTGTTACCTAAAAACATTATTTAAGAATAATTTTTAGCAATTAGCTCTGCACAGCAATTCTCCATCTCCTATCATGGCATCTTCCACCCTTAATCTTTCCTATTTATCACTATTGCTCTCACCAGTAACTCCGATTTCTTCTTTGAACACGATAGCTCTTCAATAACAGATTTTCACAAATCCAAACCATTTCATGAAGCTCTCTACATCAATCAACATTAGTCCTAATATCATTGGTTACCTCCTTGAAACTCTCTAAATTGCCATATCGAATGCTAGGAAAGTCACCGAGCTGTTCTCTGATGCCGCAGCCTCCAACATTGTCGGGAAACAAAGGGAGACGATCCATGATTGTAAAGAACTCTGCTAAATCGCACTATTTGCTTTGTAAAAATGGGTTCCGAAAATCCATGCTACTCATAATCCTATAATCGTAAAACGTTGGCTTAGTGCAGCACTGACGAGGATTCTGCTTCTGGTTCTTTGACCATAAATATTTGAATTATTATTATTTTTTATCTAATGCTAAGATTATTTTAGTTATTATTTTTGTTAGTCAATCAAAAATTTTAATTAATTTTTTAAAAATATAAATATATGTGTAATTTAACATTATAAAATTTTAAAAATAACAAACAGATGAATAATTTATAAAAATTAAATTTGAGTAACTTTATTATTAGTACCATCCATTGTATAAAAAATAAAATAAAATTTGACCTCATTATACATGAGATTTAACATAAATTTATAAAATCTAACATGCAAGCAGGCCATGTCCATGACTTCTAACAAATTTTTCTTAAAATTTTTAAAAAATAATTGAAAATATTTTAAATAATAAAATTTTTTTATAAATGCATGGAATGGGCCAAGCTAGAGGCCCAATCCTTTCGGCATCTCTAATAGCTCATTCTCTTATGGCTTACTAAACGAGTTTAGTCCTTTCATCCCATGTGAATTAAAAGTCTCTCGTCACTTGTGGAAACTCAAAAACTCTTTGCGTTTATGCCTCCAAATTTGGATACCGTATATATCTCTCTCTATACCATTTTCATTACTCACTTGACCAATCTACCATATGCACTTCGGATTCTTCATTTATTCTACAATTCAATTCCAGCAATCCTTAAATGGATAGAAACATGAATGTTGTTCAAGGATTTTCTTCTTCAATGAAAAACTATCTTTGGAACCCCAAATTTGGCAACACAACTTGTTCTTTTGCGTGCAAAATTCATTGATTTGCTCAAATAATTGTAAAGATAAATAGAATCCGAACACAACCCACCCATTTATAATTTTTCCTTTCATTAAGTAAATAGGATTGCAATAATAAATAATTTAGGTATTTTTATTTATAAATTATTATTTTTAAATAAAAATAAAATCTACTTAAAATGGCAATTTATTAATACAGCGAAAAACATGGGAATATAATACAATTCAGGATACGGCACTTGTTTCCTTCCCCTAACTAACCACGGTGAACTGCGACAAAAGCACACTACTCTCATGGCTAGTCAATCATCTTTAGGCTAATCGACACGTGTATGGACAGATGGAAGCTTCGATGCAATTGGCTTCTTACTACTCAAACGCCCTATTCTGTTACCCAAATTTCCGAGGCTCACGCGCTCAATACTCCGTGCCTATGGCACTTTAAAGTAAGCTCATGTCCATATATTGATTAATTCATGTATCTACGAAGATGTATCAAACAAGGGATTGGTTATGATACATACGTTTAACGATACATATATATATTTTTATTTTATATATTTAAAATTTTTATAAAAAAATTTTAAAATTTATATCGTAATTATAGTATTTTGGATGATCTTCACGAGAATATTTAATAAAATAACACGTGTTGTAAAATTTTTTTATCCATCATTGGACGGGTGCATTTATTTTACCTAAAATTATTTCGTGCTTCAAAATTTATAAAAAGTACGTGAGAATTTATGTTTAAAAAATTTACCATAATATAATACGAGAAAAATGTGGCGTGCATGAAACAAGCATTAATAGAGCGTGAGACTTTCAAATATTGACGAGAGAAGAGAAATGAGAAAGAGAGTAACAAAATACAAGCAATAAATACGAAGACAATCGGGTATTGGTTAGGCCTTGTAGTAAAATAGTATCTCCCTTGCCTTGGCTGGCCTTGCCTTGCCTCGCCTCATTCTGGCGTCGCGTGTAAATTCCGAACAAAATAAAAGAAACCCACTCAGGAGTTTTTGGCTCTGCAACACAAACAAAAAACACAAACATATTACAGACACCAAATACAAAAACGAAAAAACTACCAGAGGAAAAACAATACACAAAAGATTACACTATCCAACCATCAATACTGATTTCTGTTTTCTTCCTAATTTTTCGATATCTGAGAGATCTTGTCTTTCTACAAATGCCCCTTCTTTGTAGCGGACAAGGTAATCTCTCACTTAACATTTTGCATCACTTCCTCATTCTCTTTTGGTTCACTTGAATTTCATAGTTTTCTTTATAGGATTGATTCACATTCATGCTGTTTTCAGCTATTCATCGATACCCATTTAGTCTTAGGTAACAAAAAAAAAGTGTGTTATTCCGTTGATTTTACCAGCTTCTTTGAAGTTTTTATTTTCTTCAATTTTAATGATTGTAGTGTTTTTTTTTCGTTGTACATTGAAATTAATGTTTTATCATATTGGTACTGGACATATGCTGAGAAAGTTCCTTTTTGGTGAATGTTTCTAGGGTTTCATTGGATCAAGGTCAAGAACTTCTCCAATATGGAAATTTTTGACTGATTAGGGTTTTATGACAGCACAGATTGTGCTTGGATTCGTGTTAGAATGGGCATGAGTTGGGATCTTTGGGAAGATTGGAGTGGTGTGTTTGACTGGTTTAGAATTGTATTCCTCGGCTTTGAAGCAGCTTAGACCGAAAGTAATTGAACATTGTTACGTTGATCATGGAAGAGGATTGCATATTCATAATTGTGTAGACTTTGATAAAGAATTTGAGAAGTTTAGCTGTTTTGACAAAACAGTATCTTGGTTCTTGGCAATTTTTTATGTGCTGATCTTCACTAGGGGATGATCTTTGGATTAGGGTTTTGGCTGTAGGGAGGAGGTGATGGTTCTTTGTTGGCCCAGAAGGCAACATAGAAGATTAGATTGTACTGGTCTCTTTTTGTTTCTTAACAAGCCATTTGGATTAACATAGAGTAACTTTCTTGATCATAGAGCAGGTTTTCAGCTGTTGTGATAACTTTGCTTTATCGAGCTAGCGTAGTTTGATATTTTTATTAGGGTTGATTAAGTGGGTGCAGTGCTGAGCATTTGTGTTTTTAGATTATATTTTAGTGAAATCTGCTTGACTTTTGTGTTCATTTGAAGTAAAGGAGGCTAAAAGTTGGTGGGATTTTAAATTTGTAGATGTTGGTGTGACTGGGGAGCTCATGGAGGATTATTGAAGCTGGACATGAATGAGGGGACATGGTGCATGGACAGGAACATAGTTACTGGTCCGTTCCTTTCTCGGAACAGTGCTACTGGAAAGTAATTCAAGCATTTACGTTAGTGGAAGGCATTAGTGTTTTGTATTCTGGGATTCTGTGCAATGTCGCGTTGTTTTCCATTTCCACCTCCTGGATATGAAAAGAAGGCTAGGACTGAGGATCCAGACTTACTAAAAAAGGTTAATACATTTTTCTCATATTCAGTTCACTGATGGCATTTTATAATTGTTTTGTCCTCATTTTGATGGGGCATTAAATACCTTCTTAGAGCCTTGGTAAACATATGTTTGCTGATTTGCGTGCATTATATAACTTTCTGTATCTGACAAAGGATTTCCGAATCAATTGATGTGCTGTATGGTTAAATTCAGTGGAACTTCATTACCACTCTTGGAAGAAAAAAGCTCAGATCAAAGTCTTGATGCCATTAGAAATATTACTGAGTTGAAATGACAGATTAGTATTCTTGCTAACTAATTTAGATGGTCAGAAATGGGAACTTCTTAATAATTTGTTGATGGCCCCGTTATTTACTCTTAGAATCTCTTTGGCACAGTTCCTGAGATCTAATAATTTATTTTGGCTCTAAAGCTTGGGAAGCACTAAATTTAGGGCAGTATTAAAAGGAACCTTTGACATGAGAGATTGTACAGTTGTTATTTTTCTGTCTAGAGGCAAAGTAATTTTATTATCTTTCCGTGTATGAATGTGACACCTGATTCTGTTGATTGTATTTCTTGGGGTATAAGGTATCTTCTTATTCTGTTCTGAATTAAGGTCTCTGTTGTTTGTGATTGCCTGCACGAATCAGTTCAACAAACTGTCGAAGAAACTTGTAAGTCTAATTCAGTAAAGGAAAATTAAAATTTCATTCTTTGACTCAAAATGAAATTGCATATATCCACAAAGCCTCATCTTCTCATTTGTAGCACAATATTGATTCATTCTCCATAACTGACAATAAATCATCATGGGCTATGAACCCTAGCTATCTTAGTCTTGAAATGTTGAAAGCCATATCTTCATATTTCATACACTATTTTTAATTTGTCTGTCTTGCTGAATTGTTTTACAGTCAAAATTATCTGTCTTGTGATATTTGGAGTCAAATAAAGATGTTAGCTAGGGTCTGTGCTTTGTTAAACAAGCTACTTTCTGCTCTATGCAATTAACCTTATTATCATCTATCCCTCACTCTGTATTATAAAAGACTCACAAAGGGGAGTCCCTTAGAATAATTGGCTGCTAGGAGGCAGAGACATGGAAAATGGGATAAGCAAAATGGAGATATACTTTAAAACTTGGGATTGAGAAAAATTGTTGCATTTAGAAATTTTGAATGATATATTCTTCCATCCCTGACAAGATTAGATGTTATTTTTCGGTTATTAATTTATAATTCAGATATAAGCTAAACACAGAACATAATTTGCAATTCATATGACTGACATTAACATTCAAAGTCATTTGCTCTACTTGGAATACCAGCACTTCTGAAGCATAAAAAGAATCAACTTCTTCTCGAAGTTTTCTATATGTTAATTTTTATTCGTATATTTCGTATACACATTATACATCCCGATTATTGCTCTAATTTTTGGAGAATACTTTGGGTGATTTATGTTAAAATGGTTTATTTCTTGTCCAATATCAGAAATATCACCTCAGGATCCTATATAATTGTTAAAGCAAGAAAAAGAATTGTTCTATTAGTCAGTCCTTTCCCTGGTTGAGTAACTTGAGAGGGTAGAGGGAGGGCAACAGGTGTTGTAGTTCTGCCCTCCAAGTTCAGGATTCTTTAGCCATTATTAAGCTAAAGATGGACAAATAGAATTTAGGAGAATGTTAAATTACCAAATTATCGTTCATTATTGTCAACCCTAGATGGGTTTGGTCAATATTTATTTATATGGTCACAACCTTTTAAAGCATGTTGAAATTAGTGAAGTTTTTTTTTGCAAGGTTGTAAATGGCTTAATCTCATTTCTCTCCTTGAATTTGATCCAATTTGGAACTGAATGTAAATTGACTTTCAAGGGGTTAGGCAGGTTTGTCTACTCAAATATTGAGACAATTTTAAGGTTTCCGGTTAGTTTATTGGGTACATTTTGATATTTGGGTTTTTTCGTATTGATTCTGGGTTTTACAGATAGCAATAATATGTCCTTTTTGTGAGAGACTCTTAGGTTTAGTGATGTGAGATTCTAGCCACCTTTATAAGCTCTCTTGTTTATTGTGAGAAATTGTGCTTGTCTTTGTTCATAAACCCAGATCAAAGACAACAATATACATTCGTTTTGTTCTATTCTATGTGGTCTCCTTTTTGGCAAATTACTGTTTAGCTAATAAACTTTTGCTTGTACTAATGATATGAACTTGAAGGTTTATGTCTAGTCTGGTGAAGTCTAAAAAGTGGTAAGCAATAAAGGATTCATTTACGTATAGGGAGCAAATTTTGATGCAATAACTTCCATTACTACTAGTAGTGTAACTGATGTTATTTTGACTTCTCAAGACTTCAAAGTATTACCTGAAAAGATTAAAATCAAGCTAGTTTTCCTTTTATAATCATTGCTAGTAGGAAAAGAGGTTGACTTGGATGCTCTGTCATAAGTCATACTTTCCAATGAGGGCTTTATTTGATTTAATTAAATTTATACAGCCTTCAATGGTAAAATTAAGTAATATAGATTCTGTTTTGGTAATCCACCCATTTTGAAAGCATGCTGAAATCTGAAATTGCCCATTTGTGGGACTTCTCATTTGAGAAGAACAATCACGACAACTGAAATTTGTGCAATTTTCCTACACATTTAGGGTGCAGATTCAACTGAAGTAACAGTTCCTGTTAACTTAAATATATCAATATTATTGGTAAGCAGGTTGCTCATTTATTTTTTTCACATTTATGTAGGACGTCATATAGATTTTTCAAGACTTAGAATTTGCATAGGAGGTATTGAGTTTTCCTTTCTTTATAATGGATTAGAATTTCTTTCATTTGTTTGAGACATATTCCTATTGCTTATTTTTTGCAGCATTTGATTCCTTTTTGTGTTAAGTTTTGGCTTTTGGGCCATTTTTTTAGTTTTAAGTGAACTTCTGAATGATCTGAATGATTGTTGGAATGTAATCTTTTTAATTTCCCTTTCAATTTCTTTTTAATTTTCTCTGCTTTATAATATTTTCTTTTCCCAACTACAGTTCTCCACACGTTCCATTTTTTGCTCGAGCAAACTTCTAGCATGGGAATTACTTCATGCTTTAGTGTTAGATCTGCATGAAATGGTCTTTGAATGCCCTCAAAGAGAGAATTCATAGTGATGCTTTTTTTTTCTCTTCTTTTCTTTATAGATAGCTTTTAAATTGTTTTCTTTAGCTTTTGTTTCTCCTAATTTCAGATTAATCATCTGAAACCAACTGTCAGGAGTTTGATCCCCTTATTTCTGTGGTATGAGCAGTTCATACAAAATTAAACATAGGCAGTGGATAAAATTGGAATATGCGTGTGTGTGCATGTGTGTGCGTGCTTTAAGGGTACTTGATTTTCATTGTAGGGGTTTATATTTGAGAACACACGTTTTCTACTGCAGTATTAGATGAGTTATCATAATTGGGCAATGTGGTTAATTTGCCTACTTAGAAAAGGGTAGTGGGTAGAAAGGGAAATCATTGTGCAAGAGACATGAATTCAACCAAGAGGTCAGGGCTCAAACTCCCTTGGGCCACCTACTTAGGAATATTTATATACTAACAGTTCCCCTCCAAGGTTGTAGGTACTGTGCTGTCCCCAGTTTAGAACTTGGTGGATATAGGAAGATCAGGAGATTTCTTGGTATCAAAAAAGAAGGAAAAAAGAAAAAGTATAAACTGTTAATATTAAATGGAGGAAGAGTGCTATAGAAGGTGCTGGCATGTTAACTTGGTTGTTTATTTCCATGAACTTTAGTTGTTGCACTGTCCTACTATGATCTAATCGAGTCCCCTTATAGAAATAGGTATTAAGAACTCCATAACTGATACATGACTTCTCACTGACTTTTGCATGCAATGCAGCCCGCAGATGAGAAGAGGTGAACAAAAGTTCTCTATATAGAGGCATTGTAATATCTTATGAGTATTCATTAACAAATGTCAGGGTCTTGTTTTCTGTCCTATTATTTTGTGCATTGAAACTCAATTGTAGATTTAGTTGGAGATTTGGTATGTAAAAATGAGTGCGGTGTATGGTAAAAATGAGTGCGGTGTATGGTCTATTGTTAATATCTCATCAATTTTAAGTTCCAATGATGGGGATTACTTATGATTTCACAATATCTTATGTTTAAGTGTAAGGAAACTAAGTGGCTGATGCTGTCATAACTTTTTAGAGTTACAGCCTCATGGAGTTATATATAAAGAAAGAAAAGTGTCAGTATTTGACTGGAAGAGCAGGAGCCTTTACAATGTGGAGGAGATGATTAAAATTTTGTTGTAATATTGAGCCTTCTTGGCTTGTGGATGTGTCGCTAGAAGGTATTGCTTGAGGATGGGATGGTTCTCTTTTTTGTTTTTCTTCCTTATATCCACTTGGTAATTGCCTCATTTCCCTTACCCACTCCTTTTGTCCTTGACTATTTTGCTGCTAAAATATCTATCTATATTCAAATTTTCTGTTGACTGTGGATGATATGTTGTGTAGACTGGGAATTGCCAGTGCAGATCTAAGTTATTAGTCAGTCTCTTATCCTGCTTGTAGTAAGCCACCTGCTACTGTTGTCAACTTGTGTGTATCTTTTGTTTTTTCTTAGTTTTTGTAATAATTTTTCTTGGGAGAAACTAAAAAGTTATACTGTGAAAACTTTTTATCAGCTTACTGGATTTAACTTAGGGTATGCTTTAGACTTTTGTGATTCTACTTAGTTTTGAAAGCACAACAGCTAAGGTATTTGGTAAACACTCACCTTTTCTTGACAGACATTTATTCCTCATCATCCCATCCTCCCATTTATTCTTAACTAGTGATTTTATTCCACAATAGTTATGGATTAAAAACCACAGTACCTCAATCTCAAATATACATTTCGTTCCATAAGATTGTTTGGTTTATCTTTTGGTTGAATGTTCTTAACCTTCTTCATGATTTTCAGGAGAAGCAGAGAGAGAAGAAGCATAAGAAGGAGAAGAAGGACAAAGAGAAGAGAGAAAGTAAAGGAAAAAAGGATAAAGATAGAAGTGATGAAAAACACAAGGAAAAGAAAGACAAAAAGGAAAAACACCTGGATAAAAAAAGGGTGAAGGACAGAGATAAAGATAAAGATAAAAGGAGCTACTCAGATGAGAAGAGACTTTCTGAGAAATCGGTGGGACGTGATGGAGATAAAACATCAAATGAGAAAAAATTTCCTGGTAAGTCTGAGGGTCACAATGGAGAAAAATTTTCTCAGAAGGAGAAGAAGGAGAAGGACAAAGATAGAAGCAGTTACTCTGGTGACAAAAAAGTTGCGGGGAAACTTTCAGGTTACAGCGGGGAGAAGCTTGGTCAGAACAGTTATCTGGCCAGTGATACCAAGGATTCTATGTTCCTACAGAGATTGGGAAGGAGGATAGGAGATGATGATAGAGCAAGTGAAAACCAGTTGGTTGAGAAGTTTGCTGGTACAGAGAGAAAAAGGGGTGAGGACATGGTTAAACTGGTGGCCAAGGCTACTGTCAGTTTGGATGAAGGAAATGAAAAGAAGGGTAAGAGAAGTGATGATAGAACGTTGGATGAGCAAGTTGTCAAAGATGAGTCTAGATTTAGTGGAAATGTCATGGTTCAAAACCTTGCTGGGATGGTTCAAACCAGAGTTGAAGGAACCCCCAGATCGCAGGAGAAAGATGTTGAGAGCAGGACTGAAGGTAAGGAAAAGACCAAACAGAAAGAAGGCGATGATAAGCTTGGGGATAAATGCAAGCAGAAGGAGAGGGAGAAAAATGGCCAAGGGAAGGAGAAAGAGAAGAAAAAGGAGAGAGAGAAGATGAAAAGTGAACATAAGGACATAAAGAAGGATAATTTAAAGGATAGTAACAAGGATGATATCATAGGTATGAATAATATGAAAACCTTTCATCTTCAGAAAGACAATGACAAGACTGCTATTAGTAAGGGAAATCCCCGGAAAAGGAAGGAGTTCGAGACTAACGGATTTTTTCATGGTAAGTTGTATTATGAAATGAAGCATGTTGATATTTCAGATCTCCTATTGCTATTTAGTACCTCCATCCATCCACAAACATGAAAAGAGTAAAAAGATGAAATACTGAAGGTTTGGTGGGAATAATTATCTGATCCAGTTCTGGATCTACTTGTATGTTCGAACTTGAGTCTAATTTTCGTGATCTCAGCAACCTTTGCTTGAATCTGAAATAGACTTACAAATTTCTGTTTATTTATTTCTTTACAGCATCTGGTAATCCATTTTGGTTAGTAATTTCAAACTAAACATCGTTGTTAATTCTATTTCTGCTTCCTTTTCTTTCTTACAGCTAATGATATAAAGCCCAACAAGTTGGCAAGACCCACGTCTTCTTTCCATCCATTGATGAACACTGATAAGGTTCCAAGACCTACATCTTCCTCAATGGACACTGATAAGGCTCCAAGACCCACATCTTCTTTGACGGGCACCAATAAGGTTTCAAAACCCTTGCATCCTGTGATGGAGACCAATAAAATGCCTAGACCCACTTCATCCTCTTATTCATTATCAGGGAATGGAAGAATTTTGGAACCTTACCAAACTTCTGCCTCGTTCACTTCAGATAGTAAGGGGGCAGCTGTTAATCTTGCAGATAGTAAAGAAGGCAAGGTAAATGGCATAATTGTATCTCAGCCATTATCTGTCTCCCCGGTAAAACCTCTGTTTGCAACTGCACAAGCGGATCAAATTGCTGAGGTATATATGAAACCACCCCATCCAGATACCAAATACCTAAGTCAGATACTCTTTGTTCCTGAAGTGGAAGAATGGTATGATTTTGATGACCAAGAATGGCTATTTCAAAGCAGCGATACCCAATTCAAGAAGCCCAAGTTGAGATCTTTCATGAATGATGCGTTGCCACATGTATGGGCCGAAGCAATGATGATAGAGTCCGCTGATGTTTGTGCTCTGCCGTATGTTATTCCCTACTGATTGGATGACACGAGCAAAAGTTCATCCTGTGTACAAGGTCTGAGTAATATTCTATATGAGCACCTTGTGGGAAAGTGCGGCAGCATCTGGACCATGGGGTGGTAATTGTTCTATAGTTTTGCTGCATTTTTTATCACTGTGTTGCAGTGAACATTCTGTGCCAATGGTTGCACTTTGAAGTGATATCCCTAACCCCTTGGTTACCATATCCTAATGATAATGTCGATACTGGTTGCACTCTCAAGTGCATCATTGCAGGGCTATTGGAACGCTGATTTTTATTTCCTTGCGTGGGGCCACTAATTCATTCTCAAAATGGAAATTCCATAAAGGTAGCTTACCGAGGATGCAAGAAAGGGGAGATGTACAAGAAAACGCTTGTACCATTTTACTTATTATTTGGTTTGGTTATAAGGTGAGAATCTCTTTCTAATTGGGAATGTAAGAGAAACAAGCTGTGGTTTATACAACTCCACTGCAATTTTGATCTGTAACATATAACTGTTATTTACAAGAAAATGTAAGATAGAGAGGAAAAGGAAAAATAGTTGCATTCATTAATTAACCATTTTTGTCACTGTTGTTCATAATCCCATTATGTTGTTCTCATTTCTGCTGTGTATAAATTAATATGGTTTTTCTAAATTCATGCTTGTGGTGCTTGTGTTTGTGTTGTTTTAAAGTGAAATTATAATTGTCATTTCTGAATTTCCTTTATGCATCATCTGTGCTTCACAAAATTTACTAGTCCTGGAAGCAGACAAACATATTTCCTTTCTGTGCCTGGATTCCTCATATCATTTCTTGTTTCCGTGAGTGTAAGAGATGGTTCTTATTCTAAGTTATGGTTGTTACATGAATTTTGTTGAGCTGTGTTTGTCTGTTCTTGGTGGGTGGATTTGTGACTATAATTTCTTGGTTTAGTGAAGGTGCTTGTTTTTCTCCTTATGACTTGTTTGTTTCCTTTGCTATGAAGAAAAAAGATTGATTAGAATGTGTCTCACGAATGTCATGTGCAGCATAAACAAATGGCATTGAAGTTAGATTTATGTGGTGCTACGGCCTTTGCCATCGTCTTTAGTGATTGATTCTTTATAATAAATAGAATTAATAAATGTCCCAATATTCATAGATGAATATTTAAAGCCTTTAATGGGAAAACAGTTAGATCTAATGGAATTATTCAACCACAGAATTTTCAACTTTGTTGGGATGAGACGAAATGAAAGTAATGGATCATCAGGATTTACAACTGAGTTTTTAACAAAAACCCTTATAGTTGTATTCTCAGAGTGGAATTACAAGTACAAAAACACTAAACATGCTCTTTTTTAACTTCTGAAAATATAAAAACTAACCACCTTCACCTATTAAACATCTTCCCCATCACCTCTCCAGTAATCTCATCAATTCGACCAAAACGCCATCTATCCACAGCATGGATTTGGTTTTTGGTGCTCTTCCTTGAAACAGCTGTCATGTCTGTCCGAGAATTTGGCATCAACAGCACATCAACAGTACAATTTTTCTTTGTACAATAATTTAAAAATCGCTGGTTCTCAAACCAGAACTGTGTACACTTTGCCAAAACGAGAAGCCGAGGGCAAGGGAAAATCATGCCATCAAATTAATCAATAAACAGTTAAATGTTAGACATACTACAATATTAACGGGGTAAAAAGTGGGAATAACGTAACGGCCAGTTTTGGGAGCCCTCGCTTTCATGGAGTTTGGTGTCCTAACAAGGGATTGTTTGTGCTTCATGTTATGTTTCGTTGAAAATTCTCTAGCGTTAAAAGTCGTGTCTATTCTTCAACTAAGGTCCTACCTTAGCCGAACATTACAAGCTTAATAAAAAGTCCTCGGTTTTGTGGTTGTCTAGATATGAAAGGCAAACATATGAAGTTTGAGATTCCACTCTCTAAGAGATCAATTAGAATTCATTTGCTTGCATAAATTTATGGGGGTTGCAAGCTATGAATTGAAATTGATGAACGCACACATACTTGAAGAATTATTTATGAATACGAGATTAACTCATAATACTTGGATCTTTCTTTGAATGTTGTAAAATCAAATCAGTTAATATTTTGGTTTTAGTTTCTCTTTTGCTCAAGGATTGGCACCTGTGAATTTCTTTGTTATTTTTCTTTCTCTTCTACTTTCTAGGTGTTATTTATGTTGCTTTTGTGGGCAAAATTTCTGGAAATTGTTACGGGACTATGACTCGTTAACTAGTTGCTAAATGCAATTGCGGTTGCTTGGGACATTGGTTTAGTTATGAAGTAACTTGATGCTTATATCTTAAATTTAACAATTTGTATTAAACAAAATTTGTTATTCCATTACTTAATACTTTCAATTACTCAATCTAATATGATTGTATTGGATTCAGAGGTGATATAATGTATTCTCAAATTCCAGATTCTTCAAATAAAATTAGTGTTGGACAAATTTAGTAGTTAATAATTCAACAATTCTCAAAGATGATACTCTTCACTCTATTACTTGTCTGATTAGTACACTTTATGATTTATACAACAAACTTTAAAAATAACTAGTTTATGACCACCATTTAGAAGTATATTAATCTAACAACAAGTATAGAGTAAAAGTTAAGACGACTGTTCTTTGATAATTATAAAATTATTAACTACTAAATTTGTCAAATCTTAACTTTATTTGTAGAATTTGAAATTGGAGAATTTTATAAGAACGAAGTTAAACGTTAAATTAAATGAAAAGAAAAGTATTATTATTTTTTTTAAGTAAATGAATTAAACACCTTACATATATGATTTTGATATGAATAATATAAATTAATTCCTTTAAATCATGCTACTACTAAATGTTATCTAGATTGACAATTAAAATTTTGTAATTTGTTTAATATTTTTTTGCATACTAAAAACTTTTCATTATATTATATTAACTCCTTTTATTTCTACAAGAATTCATTAATGAATTCATACAAAAATCATACATCTACGAAATTAATTTCACAAAATAATTGTATTAATCATGCGGTTATATTTTTGTCGTACATGTAATTTATGACATTCATCACAAGAAAAAAAATTTCATATCACTTCTTAGATGCAATATAATTATTAGATCATTTAAATGTTGATTAAGTATTTAGAAGTATTAAACAGAAAGAGGAATACTCAACTGAGATTAACCAACTTTGTTATTCTTAAAATTGAAATATAATGTTGAATCTACTTCATAGCTCTAGCAATGGAAATTAATTCATACTAAAATACAAAAAAAACTCCATAGACTTACTCATTGAAGAAAAAAAATTAAAAAGTAGAAGAACACACCTCCTCTTCTTCTTCTTCTTCTTCTTGTTTTTTTTTCAAAGGCTGAAAATTTATCGACCGCAAGCAGCTCCTGTTGCTCTCTCTGTGCTCTCTTTGTGTGCAGTATCTCCAATGTCCTAATGCATTTTTTGTTTTATACTAGAGAAAACTATACCTTAATGCACTTTATATATGTATTTTTTAAAGATTTTTTAATGTCTTTTTCATTGATGTTGGCTTTCCTGCTCACTTTTAGCCTTGCAAACATTCAAGATAAAATTGGATCGCATTAATCTAGTATCGAAATCAAAAGCTATCACCAAAATACAGAAGCCAACACAATGCACTACAACTCATTGAATAAAATTTCCATCTTAGTCCTTTTTTCTCTTGATTTATCTATTTTCTGTCAAATTAAACAAAAGTGAAGAAAATCAAAGTAAAAACTTGCAAAACAAAGATAAACAAGTGAAAAAAATAGAGATTAATGGGTATGAAATTGTTGTAAAATATTTAGATCACATGGAATGTAATCCAACGGTCTCAGCGTCAAGACCACAAAGGCCCTGCCGTACAGTTCTACCATTTAAATGTACACACACAACAAAAGATTACAGTATTCAGTCATTGATGCTGCTGAACGACCTCAGTTTCCAGAGCTACATGCCTATCACTCAGGTTGCTGTGAACAATAATTACCTGCAACCACCAGGAACTAGCGGCAATTGACAATTACTTATAAATAACATGTGAATTTTACAGAACATTCACTGAAGTAGCGGAAGAAGCTTCGTTAAACCCTTTTCTGGGCTTTTTGTCTAAGTTCCTCAGAGAGTTAGCTGCTCCATATTCTTAGTATTTCTGGATGTTCTATGACCTGACCTATCTTCCTGTTCTTCATATGGGTTTGCCCTATAACTAGAACTTGCCTCCTCATTATCTGAAGAACCTGGTCTTTCCGTAAGGAATTGTTCCCAAAATACATCATTCACTCGAACTGGAGCAGCCGCAGGCTCTGGATTGTTGTTTGGAGTCCGTTGTGAAGAAGACAGATATACATCCTCATTCCCCAGATTCCTGTTACAAGGAACCAATCTAGGATCGGATTCCTTATCATCAGAATTACACCTCAACTCTGTAGCTTTGGCAATATCATCAATTGGTTGTGGCATCCTAGATGAGTAAGGCCCCTTATTGACTTGCAGAGGAGAAGATGCCAGAGTAAGATTCAAATGGCATGGAACATGACTATCAACTTCTTCAGTAGAAGTCAATCTCTGCTGCAAGGAATGAACTCTTGGGCTGTCATTTGTTGGCACATTTTCTGAGAAAGATGAGCCCATTTTAAATGTAAAAGATGCTTCAGTATCCAAAAGTTCAAATGCTTCAGGCACGTACAAATCGCCTGCTGTTCTTGTGTGTGCAGTTTTCGGGTCCAGTTCAGAAATTTTCTTTTGTGGATTTCCCTCATCTTCATTGGAACTCTGCGTGCTATGTGAAACCAAGTTAACATCAGAAAGAGCTGGTGATAATTCTAACCTCAGCTTATTCGAGAAATCTTGGGGTAAAATATTCCCAAACTCAGGACTTGAACAGCTATTGTTGTCCAGAAGACTGCATTCTACAACTGGTTTTGATTGATTAACTTGTGGTTTTCGTCTTTTCTTGTTATGTGCTGAGATATCCATAGACTCAATTTTCCAAGCAAGATGTTCCACAAAAGGAGGGTTCTGAACAGCTTTTTGCAAGAAAGTCAAGAAATGGTGCTGCCTCCGGACCATACTATCGACCTTCTGTGTCAGGCCTTCCAGGTAAAGCTTTGCAGCTGACTGCTGCTGTTTGAACCTTAAAACATTAGCCTCTAGTGCAGCTTTCTCATGTGAAAGCCTTTCGATTTCTTCCTCAAATGCTGCTCTCTCAGGATCCACAGATGAACCCTGAGGGTTGCTGTGGCTGTAAATAGGTTTCCTGCGGTGGATATTCTTAAGGAGATGCTTTTTATCCTTGATAAAATCTTCATTCAAAAATTCCCACCTCTCAGCATCAATTTTTCGGAATCCCTGTCAAGAAATAACATCCACATGTGCACTGTCAAATCATACATTGGAACTCAAAACTACATAATATGAACCAATTTAGTTTATTAAAAATTCTTTCTCTTGAGTGAGAAGAAAGAGCATGAGAGCCAAAGGCCAGTGTTTAGGAGATTTAGAAGCTCATGCATGTATGAGATAATACAGAATAAACACGATTCTCTTTTCAGGGTTGGAAAAAATTGCCAAAACTAACTCACTTTTGCCTATGAGTAGCAACTGACCAAGTATAAGCATTTAAAATAAAAGAATAATGAAGAAATCTATAAAAAGATTACAATTCATGATAACTCAAGAATCATAAATTTCAACCTCTTAAAAAAGAAGCAAAATCAAGAGCATTGACTGACATATTAGTTTTATTGTTATGAGATATGCACACCTTTAGACTAAGGGATCAATCTGAATAATTTACAAAGTCATAGCAACACACTACTTAAGACCATGGAAACAGAAACCTGTAAGAAAACAAAACACTATTTCATTTTAAGTCATCAAGTTCATGTGCATGTAAAACAAATTTTTGTGTTATTTCCTACTAATTTCAACATCCAAAAGGAAGGAAAAGAAAAAGGAAATTGCTGCTGGGGCTAAACTGCTGCAAATACATATGGATGGTTAAATTCCGGTGCAATCTATTAAGAAACTGATTTTAACTTTTTCTTTCTTTTATTTGTTCATTCTGCATGAAAATAAAGCACTTGACAAGTAGAGATTACATGCAATAAATTTGCCTCCTGATTTGACTAAAATATATATTCAGCCAGGTTTTATTAATATTTTACTAACACGGAAAAAGCTTACCAAAGTTGATCTTAGATGATCCAAAATAATCACAATTGAAGTCTAAAAACAAATTTATAACAGCAAAACTTAGTAACATAAAAGAAACATTAAACCAACCTATGGTGTAATATTCCTACAAAAATGTGGAGTTTTGAAGCAATTTACTAAATCCAAACAGCGTGGATGGCCACAGAAGAACAGTTTTCAATCTCATGTAGAGCATATACATTACAATATGTCTTGACTCTAGGCATATGTGTGTGGACCACACAAGGATCCAGTAACAGCATAAAAACACTTTACAGCCAAACTATAGTTAGCTATTGCAGGACACGTAGACCACGTGTAAACTATATGATAAGAGTTGAGAGTTTTCAGTTTTTACCAAATATCCATAATTCTGATATAAGAGCTCCAATTATTGTTCACCTGAGTGCTACACTGCATAAGTTCTACATATCAGCAATATAGTGTTATGGAAGTATTTTCTCTATCTAATATTGTGTTTTTAGGGCACAGTACCAGCTACTAGAAGCAGGTAATCTACAGACTAATACCAAAGTATAAGTAACTTGAAGTAGGAATTTTGAGCTGGGACCACAAGCCTATTGATGTTGAAAAAACAATGTTTGGTTGTCAAAAGGAAAGGAAAAAGGTAGCCAAAATAAGCAATTGTTTATCTTCCTAATCGGAATGCAAGCAACATTAGCAGGAAGAAGTCATAATTCAGCTCAAGATTGAAACTTTTGCTGCCATTTTAGATGATTCAATCAGAATTAGCAGTAACCTAAGAAAAAATTATATTTATCCCCAAAGCCAAAGTTTGAAAAGCAATAAAAAATTAGATTTAAAAAAAATGCTTTTTGTATAGTGAATTATATACATTCGCAAATTCACATGCACAGGAAAATATGAAATAAATGGTCTCAATTATACTATCACTTTCAAAGTATGAATGCAGTCTATCATCACCAAAGTACATCCAAATGCTTCTTTTGCATATTTGTAACTATAGCAAATAAGACTTTCTGAGATAACTCTACCAAGCAGAATGAAAATCTGACCCTATCCCTATTGAATCGCATAGTGGACCAAATGACCTATTCAAACCATGTGGTAGATTATATGCACAAAATGGGCAACATATATAAAGTATGTATGTGCACGTGTCTCTGTGTGGGTGTTTCTGTATAGGATCCTAACATCTGAGATGTTTAAAGGAGATTAGCATTTGAACCACGTGGTAGGGTATACACATAAAGAGCCACATATATATCTGTGGGCTTATAACCTCTTCGATGTTTAAAGGAGGTTAGCATTCTCCTTGCATTTATCCGGAAAGGAGAAAAAGACCAGAGAACCACATTGTTTTGGTTGCTTTGGCAATGGATATGAAGTAATTTCAGCAGTAATCTTTTACCTGAAGGACATCAAAAACCACGCCCGAATAACCTAAGCAATCCATATACATATCCACCACAGCAAAAAATAAATAACAATTCTCCAAAAGTGCCAACAACACTATAGACTATCTCAAGGGATTGTCAGATAGTTTCAAAGAAATTTCCTCCCTTTTCAATTTGAGATTTCTCACTGTCCATAGTTTCAAAGAAATTTCCTCCCTTTTCAATTTGAAATTTCTCACTGTCCATAGTTTCAAAGAAATTTCCTCCCTTTTCAATTTGAAATTTCTCACTGTCCCCTTCCTAATCCAAATACTCCATCAGCATTGTCATCTAACATCATGATTTTCATTCATAAATGAGGCCAAATGATCATTATTTCTAGACATCACTGATCATACACCAAGTCATAAGATCAAATTTTCGTATGATTTTTATGTGATTTCATGTACAAATACCAAAACTGAACACTAAACTTGGATATTGCACTAAGATTTAACAATTTAGCTACAAATTTCAGAAAGTATCATCTTAGTAAACAAAAAAGGAAAAAAGAAGCAAAACAACATGTTCAGAGTCATAGGTATTAATGGAATGGATATTGCAATTCTGTGGTTCTCCATCAAAGGAATATTTGTTAAAGATGGAACTGTTATGTGGCGTACTTGCATATTTGCATAGATGTTATATATAACTATGAACCAACAAAGCAAAACAATTAAACCTATCTATCATAGTATGCAACTTAAAACAAGGTTTTACATTTCTTTATTCATACTACAAGATGAAAGTTAAAAAACTTAGTGGAGCATTTTTCATAGGCAAGGGTCTTCCAAGGGATGTTCTTCTGTCACAACACCTAGGTGGATCCCTAAAACATCACATCTTAATCATTAATGGCTTGGGACTGCTTCACAGCCCCCACTAAAATAGCACACCTTTGAAGAGGAAAACAGATCCTCTAAATCAAATAAAAAAAATTATGAACAGTGAAAACAACACAAGTGCTACACAATTGCTAAGCAGTTTATCACCCAACCTTACCTAGGCAGCCCCAAGAAAATTTTACAAACCAATCAAATTGTACAATTAGCGACATAATGCAATATTCTTAAACATTTTAAATTATGAGTCCAAATAGTTTCCTCAATGGAATTATAGTCTAAACTCATTTTTATATTTCATGTAGTAGCCAAATACCTAAATAGATCCGTTTGACCAGTTCCCATGACATAGATTTTGTTCTTCCCTGTTTTGGGTTTTGTTAAGAAAAGCTTCGGCCAAAATTTTCATGGAAATTCATGACAATTGCCCCATAAAGCATTGAGTTTGTATGTTTAATAAGATTATGAAACTTAATTGTTTGAAAGTCCGTAATTTTTACACAAAGATAACGAAATTAGAGTGAGAAAGCTTGCAGTCAAAAGGGACGATCTTAAAGAACAGACAACATTAAAATTTTCAAATAAAAAAGAAAGTAAAGGTGAAGAACTCACATAGGTATTGAGCTGTCTAATGAAGCTAGAGAAATTGTTATGCTTGAAATAAGTAGGAAGAAGAAGACGAGCGAATTCAGGAGGGTTCCAGACAACGAAACTGTTTTTGTTGGAACTCCAAGACACGATCTCGTCGGTGGAGGAGTCATCAACCATGTCGTAAGTCTTTAAAAGGAACGGCGCCGGGCCTCCTCCTCCGCTACTACCGGCGCCGGCCGACGCTGCTGACTCCATTGTAGTGATTTGAGGATGAATTGGCTGGTGGTCTGGACGGAGACCGAGAGAGGAGGAGAAATTGTTTCGTAGCGTGTGGTTGGCTGGAGTGGAGTTTGAATAGTATAGTACAGCTGTTAATTTCACATGGTGCCACGTCATCATTTAGAATTTTGAAGATGGTAGTCAATCAAATAACCAAATAAGCTCGACTTAAAAAAAATTCTGAAAATGTCTTTAATTTATGTATTTGGATTCGGTCAAGTCCTTTTTTTTTAATTAATTTGATAATAATATATAATATATTTAATAATAAATAATTTAAATTATATTTTAATAAAATTTATAAATTAATTTTCTATTTTATGATATAAATAAAAAATTTTAATATATAATTTAAACTATTAATTATTAAATATATTATGTATTATAATTTTATTAAATTAATAAAAAAATTTAAAAAAAAACGTAATCTTTATTTTATATTCACAATGTAATTTATGTTAATTCATTCTTATCAAAAAAAGTATTTTTTTTTAAATTTTGAATATATTTATTCTTCACGACTTACTTCATTATTTGCACAAGATACGTAAAATTCACTCTCACCTCAAAAAATTTTACGAATCTCATTTTTTCAATTTAAAAACTTTGACAAATTACGAGTAAAGCATAAAAATAATAAAATTTTTTATTTTATCGTTCATTTTATTTGATATTATGAATCAATATTTACATATATTATATTTCAACTCTATTTTGTAAATTTGTTGAACTTATGTTTAAACACTAAATAATTTTAACAGATTGATTACAAATCTATGCTCGATCGAGCGCAAATTATTATTAATTTTATAAATTTTTTATAATTTTAAAGATAATAAATTAATTAAATATCAATTGTAATAATTATTAACAATTATTACAATTGATACAAGACGGCATACATATGGATCTGACAGAATTTAGGATTAATATTAAAAAAAATTTAGACATGCGAATACATGATTCATATGCTTTGTTGGTGTAGTAGATGACCATGGCATATCTGCCTTTTTAAAAATTGTGTCAAGATCAAAATTTTGGCAGGTCAGTCTGTTATACCATCAACATAGAGTGCATAGTTATTGTAAATTATAAAATGTTATGCACTTCTTCTTTCTAGATAGAAATTTCGAAGTTCATGTATAATCATTTGTGAGTAAATTATTATGATAATCAAAATAGAGTTTTAAACTTAAAAAGGAAGAGTTATGATATAAAGTGTTTATTTTAAATATTTACGAATGTTCGTAATAATTATACTTAAATTTTAAAATAAGATTAAAATAATAAAATTTAGTTATAAAAATTACTAAAAAAATTACATTTATAACATATTTTTTAAAAGACTCAATTATAAAATAAAATAAAAAAATTTAAGTCTTTATTTAAAATAAAATAATAATAATATTATATATAAACTAATAATTAACAGAAATGCATATTATTTATAAGATTTAACCATTTAAAGTTATAACCAGTCTCATCATTCAATGATTTTTTATAATAAATTTTAGATATTTAAAAAATTAAAGTAAGTCACATCTTATATATATATATATATATATATATTTCTTTCCTTCTTCTAGTGTTACATGTATTTATTTTCTATATAGTATTAGATTTTCTTTTATTTATTTGATTAACAAAAATTTTTAGTTCTTGTTGGATTGGATTGCCCTTCCATGAGGTGGAAACCAGTCCAACATAAATAAATTTATTTATGTTATTAAATGGCGGCGGCCGGCGTAGGCTTACAAAAAAAAATTTAATCGATTTTTTTTACTCCGAGTGTTACATTTTGGATTACATAACTTTGTGATCAAATGATGATCTAAGAAATGAAAACTAATATCTTTTTGAACCTTTTCTTATTGGCTTCTTAATTAAGAAGTTGCAATTGTCCATATCCAAAGTGAGGAGAAGAATATGATGAAAGACTAGGTGAAAAAAGCCAAGTAAATAAGTTCTAATATAAACATGGTAAAAAACGGGGCTATCTATTTCATTTAAGAAGCAAAAGCCTTGTTAGGTTTTCTATCAATAATAAATGCACATTCAAGTAGGAAGGGATTTCTTTTGTTTGTGGTGAACCTACGTATTTTTGGTTATAAATGCAAGCACAGAAAGAGAGTTCAAAATCCTCTTACGGCTAATCTGGTCAAAGTAGATGAAGTAATTGTTGTAGTTGTGGTCTCCCAAGAAAACATGGTTCAAAATGGAAATAAGGAATGGGTGGTTCATTTTTGTGCCACCAAATATGTATGTGGCCATTGAAACTCTTTCTTTGAGTATGTTCAAGTGAGACAAGGAGAAGAACAAGTTTATCTTGGTGATTCTCACTGTGCACTTGTAATCAGGCTAAGAAAAGTTATTCGCAAGTAGGACTTTTGGGAAAATTCCCTCACTGAGTAATGTGCTCCATGTATCCAAAATCAAATATAGCTTGGTTTTTGTGTATGCATTTGGGAAGTCAAAGAATGCATTTGAGAAGGCAAATGTGAAAGTCTCGTTTCAGGGTAACAATTGTAATGTTAAAAAAATAGGATATTTGTTGGACAAAAGTATTGCACCGGTGATTTGTTCAAGTTTAATGTATTTGATATAATTATTATTAATACATATATATATATATGTATGTATGTATATTTAACAATTGAGAATTTAAACAAGACATGACTAGGGGTGGGAAAAGGTTCTTTATGAATGATTATACTAAGGCGTGTTTTTTTATAAATAAAAATAAAATGTTGTTAATATGTAAAAACCAAGTTGAAAATCAAATGTGTTTGATGACTTTTGGAAAGCTCATGGCATTATTTAGAAAGTAACGTCTCCTGCTCACCTGAATAAAATGGGGGGTTGCAAAAAGAAAGATGAAAACTCAAAAGAACTGATGAATGGTATGCTAGCAAGTTCTAGAGCACCACTGAATTCATAAGAGAGATGCTACCACTGCAGCTTTTCACCTACAAAAGGGAATACCCTACAAGAAAACCAATAAGACACCTTATGAAATTTCGTTCCTAGCTCAAAATGTAGAGTGTCTTTGCAAAGGTCTTAATTCCTGAACCCCAGAAGGGTAGGTCAGGGACTAACATAGTTGATTGTTTGCTTATAGTAATGTCCGAAACAATATGACATACAAAGTCCTTTATCAATGAAGAAACTATTATTTAGTTCAAGAATGCAAAATTCTTCGAATGTATTTTTCCTAAGAAATCTCACGATGATATTCAAGGACACCAAAATTGCACCACAAAGTGAGCTTTCTAAGAGTTCTCAAGTTTAACTAAGAAGAAGCAAAAGAGAGAAAAAGCCAGCAAGTTTTGGCCTTGGTTTACTTTGAAAATGAATAAATTTGTAACAGCATCCATGGCTTGTGGGTGCAAACGGGGCCTTATTTTTATTTTTTAACACCCATAAACTACTCTTATTTATCAAATTCCGTGTGCCCTTTTGACTATATAGAAATTATTTCTTAATAAAATATCATTGTAGAGAGATTTTATTATATTTATGTTGAAATTTGTTACTTTGCATGATTATAAATATTGAAAGAAAAGCATTCTACCAAAGGAAAAAAATATGCCAGAATATGTCTCGCAATCAAATATAACAACGGTTTTTTTTCTTAGAAAAATAAAATAAAATCAGATGGACATCGTGGCCAGCGGCGACAAGTTTTACTCATCTCCTTGAAAATCAAAAGAACACCTTATTCGCACAATTCTAACACACACACAGAGTTCAAGTTCAAGATGCACATAATTGAAGTCAACATGCACCAAACTCATCACCATTGTACATCACCAAACATGAACAAAAATTAGGCTGCGTACATTGTTTATCAGTGAAACGAGGAAATTATTGGAAGAACACGAAAGATAGGATTCCTTAAACTACTTGCCTTCTCACTTTCTTCACATGAACTTGGAGTCATTGCGTTGAACAAAATTTGTATGAGGATCCCTACCCTCCCTTGCGTCTTTCCGAAATCTCTCTATTTTCTCGAGAATTCTTTTCACTGCTATATCAAATGCATCTTCAGCTATCTCCGATCTACACCTGTGATCGGTGTAGACAATCCTTGGAATCAGTCTTATAATTTCCTCTCTCATAGCTACTACGTCCTCCTCTGAAATTTGATGCAGTGTTTCATTTATTCTGACACTCATGTCCCTTACTTTTTCCTCTGGTATAAATACAGAATACTTCGTATGATTCTTCGGAAAGTGCCATAAATATTGAGCATAAGCGCTGCCTGGATGGAAGAAAACTGGAATACAACCAGCCAAAATTGAATCAAATATTGATCTTCTAGTGAAAGAATCCCCAGGAGGCTGTAAGCAGAAAACTGAGTTAAGAAACACATTCATCAGTGCCCCACCCTCCGGCATCAACCTGATATTTTATACTCTTCCTTTATTGGCTTTTTTTTTTTTTTTTCTTTAATTCTTTTTTTTTTTTTTATTTTTTTTTTTTAATCACTTTTTTTTGTGTTACTTTTTTTTTTTTTTTTTTTAATTTTTACTTTTTTTCTTTTTTTTTATTTTTTTTTTTTTTTGTTTTTTTTTTTTTTTTTTTTTTTTTTGTTTTTTTTTTTTTTTTATTTATTTTTTATTGTTTTTTGTTTATTTAGTTTTTTCTTTATTTTTTCTTTTTTTCTTTTTTTTTTTTTTTTTTTAATCATTTTGTTGAATTTATTTTTTTTTTTTTTTTATTTTTATTTTTTTTTTGTTGAATATAAAAACAAACAATTAACAATTTTTTTTTTAATTTTTTTAATTTTTTTATTTACATTTTTTTTATTTTTATCTTTTTTTTTTTTTATTTTATTTTTTCTATTTATTTTTGTTTTTTTTTTATTTTTTTTTTTTTTTTTATTTTTTTTTTTATTACCTTTATTTTTTTTTTTTATTTCTTTTTTCTGGTTTTTTTTTTTCTTTTTTTTTTTTTTATTTTTTTTTTTTTTTTTTTTTTTTTTTTTTTTTTTTTTTTTTTTTTTTTTTTTTTTTTTTGATTTTTAAAAAAAAAATTTACTTTTTTTTTTTGTTATTTTAAATTAAAAATAAAAAAAAAAATTGTTTTTATTTTTTTTTTTTTTTTTAGTTCTTTTTTTTTTAATATATTTGATATGTTTTTTTTTGTTTTTTTTTTTTATTATTTTTTATTTTATTTATTTTTTGTGATGGTTGGTTTTTTTTTTATTTTTTTTTTGTTTTTTTTTTGTATTTTTGTATTTTTTTTTATTTTTTCAATTTTTTAGTTTTTTTTTTTATTTTTTTTTTTTTATTTTTTAAAATTGGGTTGTCACAATGTCAATCTGCAGCACCAGTACAATCTAAGAATTTACATCCACTGCCTGAAGTTAAGCATTGCTCGATTATAAAGCCCCGAACAGAATTTCTTTGTCTTGGTCGTGGGGCACCGGTTTTTTTTAAAGAGAGAACAAATATTGGTCCTCTTTTGACTTCGCTATATTTCTCCTTGCAATTCCAACACCCTCGCTGTACTCTTTTGAAGGATGAAAATAGGTTGGATATGGTATTGCGTAGTCATTGTTCCAGGAGCTCGATTCGATGGATAACATTGACATGTTCTGAGATTCAGGCAAAAAACAAAGAAACCATGGAAAGTTGAGTAACCCCCAGGTCCCAAGTTTATTTTGTTGTCTTCTGAAATCACTGGAAATCCTCCCTCCTACCAAGAAATGGTCCATTCCCCACATCCTTTTCCACTCAGGTTTGTTCAGCTAGCCACTTGACAAGATTTATACCACCTGAATCTATAATAAGGTTGTATTTAAAAACTCCCAGAAATGATAATCCAGCTGTGCATCGAGACCTAGCGATAGAATGGTACAAATCATCGCTGGACATGCAAAGTGACGGGCGTGAAATCATAGTTAGTGAAGCAATCTATATTTCATTTGTTGTGGAAGATTATTCCAAGGAGAATTGTTTAGTAAGAAAAAACCACAAACCTAGTATTCCATATATAAAAGCAGAAGCCAGTGTTTTTGACCATGAGGACCAAAACACCAAGAGTTCACAAAGTTACGACTATTAAAACTGTCTCAAACGTTCCTATGTTAATATCATCAATTCTTGAGCAAGTCTTCATTGAATTGGCTAGGCAGATCATACATGTAAATACATATATCCGACTTGAGCACTAAATGTAGACGAGGAATTTTGGACTTTCCTTCCCTTCTGATTTGCCAATCAGAATAGTGTTGACTAGAAACTTTTTAATTTATTGCTCTTACTAATCCAGAATAGCATGGAATAATCAATACGAGCATACGAGGATACATAGAACCTTGTGCAAACAATAAATACAAATCCCAGATGTCCGGCTCCTCACTCTCCTTTGATAGCAACAGTTTCCGGTGCATTCTTTCTCCATTTGCTCTTGACGGGTTCAGCCTAGCCGTCTAAGCAATAAACGAAGAGCAGAAAGTAGTGTTTTTTTTTTTTTTTTTTTTTTTTTTTTTGTAAGAAGAAAATGAAAGCGCATGCAGCCATAGAGATATGTTTTTGGTTTGGTAGGAAATAGTGATTTAAGTTCTTTGCTTAGTTGACTTCCGTTTATGCACTTAACAACTGTTAAAACAGTTTCTAACAAATTATTAAAAAAAAATGATGGTCGACTTGCTCCCGCCGTTAACTTCATTGCCACATGTTTTTTAAAGACATTTTTTAAGTAGCCAATTTCTCTAATCTATTGAATGGCTGGGGGAGATCCGCCTTTTTTGGCAAATCGTCTCCGACCCTGCACCAACCAATTCCCCTCCGGAGGGTAAATATGCATCCTACAACTAGGAGCCACCGAGCTAACAATATAAAATCTCCTGGTTTGTAAAAGCCGTGCATAAACCCTCCTCAGATTCCTCTCCCTCCTCCCCCCTCTTTATTCCATTCTTCATCTCTTCCTTTCCTCTTTTTTCCCTCTTCCCCCTCCCTCCCCTTTCTTTCCTCCTCCT